>OMLM01020147.1:118017-154356 GCA_900302695.1 Helostoma temminkii | reverse complement strand
GGAAGCAGGAGAAATTGACTGTTTGTCTGACACACACACACACACACACACACACACACACAGTGCATACATTCACACACCTCAAACTGTTTACGGCTGACAGCACAGCCCCTATCTGTGGGACTGCGGACTGAGCTTTCCTCCATTTCTCATGCTCCTACCACAACCCGCTGCTGACACAGTCATACTGTAAAGAGATAGCAGCATAACTAGGTGTGCATGTCAAAGTAGCCTCAGGGGTGAGGTGGTCTGAAAACACAAAGAGTGGAAGGTTGATATACAATCCACCTGTCACATTTCATTAATCTTAAACTTTTTTGTGGCATTTTAAACTAATTTCGTAAGCTCAAAATAACCTGTTGAAGTCTTTGCAAGAAAACAAACTATGAAAGAGGGGTTGTAACCTTTGACAGACTATCATGTGATCAGGGCTCGATAAAGACTTCGACGCTGCTCCTGTTTCAGACATCTGGCTCTGTGAGAAAGCCCAGTGCTCTGGTTTTCCACTCCTTCTACCAATCAACTACACTAAACACCTCAGCTGCCACCAACAAATCAACACAGTTAGCTCCCAGGTCTTTGGGGACAATAGAGTAACTGAAGTTGTCAACAGGTCTCAGGGAAAGAATCTTTAAAGGAAGGGTTCACATTATCACACAGATCAATAAAATCTATTCTAACCAGGCAGAGATACCTGGCTCTTGCCAATAATATGTAACCTGCTTTGTAATGTATCAGAAGATGTTACAACACTGGCCGATAATATTTTCAGTTTATTATCAGTTTGTGTGTCATTTAGTCATTCCTCTGGCAGCATCCTTTGTTTCAAAAGACACCGTTTCACAGCTTTCGCCAATTCAGCAACAGATTTCAAAATAGGTAACATAATAATTATTGCCATTAAGTCATTTGGATGCTGGTAGATTTATTTAGAGCAACTTGACAGAAGAGCAGTTTCAATACTTTGTGTGGAAAGAGGATGTATGGGATACACACATGAGTGAAGGCTGTTCCTCTCCTTGGGATTTAAATATAGCCCCACACACCATTACTGCTGTCATTCTCTGACTTATAGTGACCCTTTGGCCTCGCCTGTGCAAAGGAGACTTGAAGCTGACATACTCCCTTCAAATGTTTTTCACCAGTGCAGCCAAACAGAAACACAGACACATTTTTAAGATTTTCTTTTTGGGTTTTGATTTGATCATTCTCTGGTCTGATTGTTTGTCACTGTATCATTTTCACTCATTTGAAAACAATGTAAATGCATGAGAAGCTGGGAGATGGTGGTTTCCCACAACAATTGGACAGTTAAATGTTTCTCAACACCTGATGCACGGCCTGAGGTCAGAGTCTGTTGGGTTATAAGTCAGAGGCCACCAACGTGTGTTGTTGTACAACTTGGACATGTTAGTGCTGCAGGCCACTGCTCAGCTGCATGTGGGTGGTGTCTTTCTTTACACAGTTCACTTTTCCTTCACTGTCACTGCCCTGTTCTTACAGTTAGGTCCAGAAGCATTTTGGCAATGACAGAGTTTGTATGATTTTGAAACAAAACAAGATTGAGTACCTCAATTTTCTGGGACTCAAATGTATTTGAACATAATTGACATAATTAAACATAATTGACATAATTAATTGTAAATATAATTAAAACTAGTAATTGTAACTTAGCTACCAGGTGCGGTCCATTCCCTCATTACTTCAAAACAAATGAAGCAGATAAAAGGTCTGGAGTCGATATCAGGTACTGGTTGGAATTTGGCAGCTGACTGGAGCTACCAATGCAAATAAAGCCATCATTATGCAGAAAATACAACATAAACATATAAGAGAGACAGGGAAACCCCCCTTAGGTGTTGCCAAATGAACAATTTGGGTACATTCTTGAACTGAAAGAAACCCTTTCACAACATAAACAGAAGTAAAGAAGGATAAGGTAGATGTACCATTAAGTAAGAGACACCTACATGAATGAGCAGAGGGTTTACAACAAGGTGCAAAACACTGGTAACATTAACATTAAAGAACAGGAAAGACAGATTAGACTTTTTTCAGATTCTTTCTGATGAAAAGAATCACAGAGACAAATATGGTGAACGACAGGGACAGCTCCTGATCCAAAGCATACCACATCATGTGTCAAACATGGTGGAGGCAGTGTTATGGCATGGAGGCTCACTGGTGTTTTTCTGATGATGTGACTGCTGACAGAAGTATCAAGATTAATTCTGAGGTGTATTGGACTTTACTTTCTGCTCACATTCAACCAAATGCTACAAAACTGATTCATAGTGCAGATGGATAATGACCCTAAACATACTGCAAAAGGCAAAGAAATTGAATATTCTTCAAAGTCAGTCACTTGATCTCAACTCAATAAAGCAACTGTTTAGCTACTAAAGACAAAACTGAAGTCTGAAAGCCGCCCAAAACAAGCAGCAACTGAAGGTGACTGCAGTGAAAGCCTGTCGAAGCATCTCCAGGGAGGAAACTCCGTGGGTACAGACATCCAAAGTATTACAAATTTGAGCCCTTGAAAATGGAGGTACTCTGCAAAAAAATGCTGAAATTCCTAAATAGTAAATGCCATAATTTTGTGAAACCTTTATAGCCAAAAGTCAATGCTTAACTGTTTTGTTTCAAATCCATTGTGGCGGTGCATAAAGGCAAAATCATGGAAATTCTGTCACTGCACAAATACTTCTGCCACGGACTGCCATGAAAGTTTGTACAGAGTTATCATGTGTCCTAATGAAACCTTAAGGTCAAAATAATTTATCTGGTTATGTCTCAACATCTACCTGAGGGAGTGGCCTAAATACCTCAGACATTTATAGTTGCTAGATTTGATGAGCCAATCACCTTTCCTGTAGGTTCTCCAGGTTCTCAACCTGGTCCCCAAGGCACAGTGTCCTGCTTGTTTTCCAACTATTCCTGCACTTACAGTTTCTGGCTGGACACACCATATCCAGGTAATCAGTGTGACGGGATAGTTGGAAAGCATGCATGGCAGTGTGCTTTGAGGACCAGGCTTGAGAACCATTGGTATAGACGTTGTATTTTTAGTGCATTGCTATGGAATTTTAGACACTGACCCCTCAGAATGAACGTTAGCGATTGTCTGAATTTTCAGGTCTTTAAATGTTTTTCTTTTTAAATTTGATGATAAACTAGTGACATCTACAGCCTCAGCTGAACTTTAAATTAGCAAATGTTACAGTACCATACTAACCTGCTTATCTAAAATGGTGAGCAACAACACAGTCCCTACCGTGACTCTAAATTTCATTATAACAACAATACATCAAATGACTGTACAGAATAGCTTGTAAGAGGTGGTGAGCCCACAGGGAATTGTCATTTGTGTCTGCTTTTCCTCCAAGTATTTTGGTTTTATGGTCAGTGACATTATTGTTTTGTTTTACACTAACTTTTCTTATCGCCATCGTTTTCAGACACAGCAGACATAACAGTGCCTAACAGTAGCAAGTAGCTGGTGGACACAGTGGAGCAGTCAGCAACCATAAAGCCAGAAGGGATTTGCCAGAGACCAGAAACACTTTTAAAAGAAAAGTGAAAATTGTGAGGGAGCTGGAAACACAACTCCAAATGAATGCCAATGTTGCTCTGTGTCTGTTACATATGTATATTATGAGACTATGACACATTCTGGCCATTTCATTTTTTTGCTTTGTCAGTAGTACACAGACTCAGTACTTAAGTACAAATGCAAAACCTAGTCTCTACTACTAAGTTGTGGCACTTACATTTTTTACTAAGTTTTTTTTTACGCATGCTTTAAAACATACTTATATTTCAAAAGTAAAACTACTTCATTAAGGAACCAATATATTTTTAAACAGTATTAAACATAACATAACATTACGAACTTGATGCTAATGATAAATCTACCAGTCTAGTCCAGATTTGCTCCACATGTGCCTCAAAAATAAGGCTTGTGCAGAAATACAATAAGTACAAAGCTTTAGCACCAAAGGAGTAAAACATATGCAGAATATATATGATACTACTGCATTATAAATGCATGTGTAAATATCAGTAATGCTGTAGCTGGTAAGAATAAGGATCTACCTCTGCAAAATGTAATTAGTAACCAGAGCTATAAAATAAATATGGTTTAGTGAAAGGACTAGACTCCCTCTAGACTTTAGCGGAGTCTAAGTGAAAGTAACATAAAAATGAAATGCGCCTGTAAAGTACAAGCACCTCAAAGTTGTACCTGAGTAAAAGTACTTAGTTACTTCCACCTCAGTATGTAGTTTCATAAAAGGTCCAACTATTCATTTAAAAGGTGATCAGTTTAAGACTTGTGTTTGTCTGTGCTCTTCTGAAGCCACCAAATCGGTAAATACATTTTATTTCACAAATTACACTAATTCACAAATATAGTATAATATAAAATTATTAGCATTTACTGCATCTGCATTATTTGCCAGTAATTGTAATAGTATTGTATTTCTATTTGCAAATGTCGAGTCCCAAGAAGCAGATTTATGTGACTGTGGGTAGCTTGTCTAAGTGAACTGTATCATAAAGTCTTATCACACCCTCAATAAACTTTGTTGTTTACTTGTAACCTTTCATTTCTTTTGAGAAGTTGGGGTTTCTTTTTTCTAGACTTCAATCCCAGAACAAAGTACTTCCTGTATCTTCACCACAAAAAGAGCAAACAAGTACATGGGTTCACTGTGGTATAAAGGATTACATCCCCTTAAATAGAACCTTTGTGAGATCTGCCTTGGCCTCTCACAAGTTTCTTTCCCTGACACTCTGACCACAGCACACAGTTGGTTGTTCCTCAGTTGTTTTAGTGCAAAGTTAACATCGAGCATGATGACAAGGACGGCAAGAGAATCAAAGAATGGGCGTGTAAACACATTCAAGCTCTCCAGCAGTGTAGAAGGCAGAGACAGTACGGCTGCGCTAAAATCATCTGAAAGGAAAAATAGCAAGTTATGACACAAGGGAGATGCTACCATGACACATTAGTGGGAGAGTGACACACCCAATTCCAAGGAGGGCTGTTAGATTTCACCACAACGTATGACACTACTGCCATATTCTCATGTCAGCGACACCCACAGAAACTTATGAAGAAGGGTGTTGAATGGTACATGTGCAGTGACAGCTAAGAAGGTGATAACTCAGTTTCATCCTTTCTCCTTTTTTGAGAGTCTACTAGTAGGTCTTAGCTACATTAATTTAAAAAACATTTATATAAATATTAATAACTGAATAATTATTATTACTAAAATAAACGATTTATTGTTTTACTGCAAACACGTCTCTGGAATTTTTCTCTTCTCATGTTCCCACCACTCATTCACTACACAAAAACACACACCACCACAAACAGCAGCTTTCTTCTCTTTCATTTTCTAACAGCAGCCAAAATGGTTTATTCTCTCATCGGCAGCACTCTTCCCAAAAAGCAGAGTCCCACCATTACTTTTCCCGGATATGAGTCTGTTATATACCAGAGACACAATATAGTCCCAGAGGGCTGGACCTGCTTTCCAGGTTGTGTTAAACCCGTCAGAGTGCACATGCTGTTGTCTGAGCAGGAGCTGACCCTTAATCAGCGAAGCTGTGCCAACAGCAACTGAGAGCCACAATTATCTGCCCTATAGATAGGTAGGTTGTATAGTGGGGGCCAAGGGCTGCGGAAAGGAAAGAGGCTGTCAGGGGGGAAGAGCCTGAGTTAACCTCTGTGGCTCGTGTTTCTACTGTGCACTAATGGACGCCTGTCATCATTATGGACAGAAACAGGAGGGCGCCTGCCAGCTGCATGACCCCCATAAAACAGGACAGGAAATCCTAGCATGGTTTGAAAAGAAAAGAGAATGTCTTCTCTTTTTCAATCCTTCCTCCACTCTTCAGCCTGTTATTTAGGCTGTAAAACTGCAGTGTCACTCTCATGAAACTGGATAATATCTCGTGTATCTGTCATAGGCAGAAAAGTCAAGGTGTGTTGAACGTCACTCTCACAGTCGAACAGTTTATTCATCCTCGTTGCCTATGGCTTTAAAACCCCCTTGTTGTCCACATTTGTTAACAGGCCTATGCTGTTATAATGGTAATGATAATGATAATGGTTCTTCATGCTGAGAGGAACCTGTGTAATTATTACATACAGTGGGTAAACCTTTGCTCTTTAACCAAAGTCCAGGGTCTGTAATGTGTCAGGCCTTTGTCACACTTCTGTCAGTGGTGTCCACTGAAACGTGACAGGGACATTATCAGAGGGCCTTCCTATCAGATCCCAAGGAGTTCATGCACAAACACACAATGTCCCTAGGAAGCCAGATTCCTTATTACAGCCAATAAGATAACAGGACAAGCTTTATAGTAGCACTGAGGCTACACATTAATCCACTCAACTGTATCCTGCAGAGACTATCATGTGATAACTTCAGTCATTACCAGTAGTACAATCATAATTACCACGAAATCTTTCAGGATGTGGCAATAGGGAATAAGTGCCGTCATAGTCCACAGGAAGGCTAAGGCTAAAAGAAACATTTATAACAAGAACTCATTTGTCACAATCACCTGATTTTAGAAAAAAAAAAGTGCATACGCGTCTGTATTTGCATACGCATGTCTGTGTGTGCGTGTGTATGCCATGTCCATGGAGATGTCTGTGTGCGTGTGTGATCACTGCATGATTCACAGTGTCACAACTGTGCAGAGAAACAACTGGACATCCTGAGCGGAAACCACAGCCGCCGAAGCTGCGCTTCCCTGCGACATACAAGCTAACACTCTCACAAAGAGTCACTTGACTGGACCCTCATATAGGAAGTGAAAGAGGAAGTCCATCGTCCATCCTGTCCTCCATCCAAATCTCTGCTGTGTGCTTCACGTGAAGCCTCTCTTACAGACGATCACTCAGTATGAGACTTTAGGGTTGCAAAACAACAGTGAAAGAACTGGCTGAGGCTGGAATTGACTTGCTATTGGAGGTCAAATGTCTGGTCAGTTGACATTTAGCTGGTGTAATTATTATGTATTATGTAGATTCACTGAACGATCAACACCAAAACGAAAGAATATTTACTCCACTGATCAAGTGATTAGGTAATTCTGTATGTAATCCATATCAGGAACTCTTCAGTGAGAGACTCAGCGTTTAGACAATCAAGCTGCATTAAACCAACACCCATTTTTGTGGAGATGGGTGTGATATCACAGATGGAAGTGAGGTTTGACTGTGGGGTCTGTAGCCCAGCCTTGCCGCATGGCTCAAGGCCTCTGGCTGCGTTCACTGGTGTCAGTGTGCGTAGCCTGGCAGACTGCATTCCTCTGCCTCTCGCTACACAATGGTGAGTTTCTGCAGCATTCCTCTGTCTGTGTCCGTTGTCTGAGATGCAGCCAGGCCTTGGCAAATCCCAGCACGCAGCCAAGAGCTTGGCACCGTGTTCAGCTGATTCACATATACACGTTGGAGTGTTTTCACTAAACACAAGTCACTCATAGATGTTATTCATTCTGTAAATGAGCAGTAAGTTAAATTTAGAGTAAACATCTTGTCCTTCTGGTCATTGTGAAATAAAAAGGCCTTTGCAGAATAGATTATGAAATAATCTAGAAGCTCATGATGCTTCCTCTTTAACCTGCTTTATCATCTCATACTATTTTTTATCACTGCGCTATGTTTCCCTCTCCCAGCTGTTTTGTAAAAAAAAAGTATTTCTACACTAACCCCTTTACGCCACTCTTTATCCCTCTACAGCTATTTTGCTGTTTCTCTTATTCTGATGGCACAGCCATGCAGACACCTTTCCCTCCTGCTGACTCAGTAGGTAGCCTAAGGCACTGTGGGCTGTGGGGTGCTGGTAGCTGGGAGGAAGGGGGTGGGAGGGGGAAGTGTGAGGCTCCCACATCAGTCCCACTAGCCTATCACATGCAAGGGAAAAGAGCTAGCTAATCGTTTCTACAATGGCACCGTGCACGCTGTCACAGAGTACCACAAACCACTCTTGTCACCAACACTTCTACTGTAATACTCTGCCGTTGCTTGGAAATCCACGTGATGTGCGCAAATGTGCAAACATATGACACAGAACAAAGACATGTACTTTTAAAAGGAAAAAAAAACACCTTATAAAACACATAGACATAAGCTATGAGAAATACACATACACATAAGCCAGTACATATGCACATGCATACTACACACTCAGTTCTCTTCATTTTAGTGTGAGTAAACATACACTTTGCACAGTGATTCAATTAAAACTGACCAATAATATAATTATTTTGGACATTTTAGTTGATGTTAAGCCCCAAGCCCTCAAATGACACCTTGACATTAACAAATAATTCAGGTCAATAATTTTAAACAAAAATTTCCAAAACAAAAGTGAATTTTACTTTCCCCGGATTAGTCATCTGAGTAAGTTTACTTTTAACTGTAGGCGTATGGTATATATAGCCACTGATTAATCAGGTTTAACACAATAACATAAAAATATACAACAGAAGAACATAACTCATCTCCATAACCACTTGGTTTTCTGCTACTTCCTTGATCTTCATAAACACGTCCATCTGCGCCATAAACTCCAGGCGCAGTGCACCAACCTTCGGGGATTAGATCTGTTTTCAGAAGGAAAGTGCTTTTACACCTGTGGTGAGATTTTAGAGCTGCTTTCTCTCAGAGAAACAGAGGGTGAGGTCAAAACTGTCAGGGGTCACACATGAAAAGGGAACCTGGTGTCCAGGCTAAAGCATGGTGCCATTAACTGAGCCACCTGCCCAGCTGAACTCTCACAAAGGGGGGGAACAGTGAGAAAGTCACCTCTGAGAGTGGAAAACTCTTCAAGATTTTCTGCACACAGGCCACCACAGAGGTTATAAACTCAATTTACAATGCGACCACTTATCACACATTATCACAAAGGCCTTGGGACTATTACAGTCATCCAAATATTATTGTAGTCCTGAACTGGGAATGATTTGTGTTCAGGAAATTTGTTGGAGGATTAAAAAAAAAACAAAAAAACTCTTTAAGTAAAAAAAATTCCTCTGGAGCCGGTCAGAAAAGCTGTGAGCTGTGTTGTTGCTCTCTTCCTCTGTTAATGAATGCAGAGGTGATCTGTTTGTCTGAGGAAGAGAGCAGAGGGGAAGACTGATTTCCAGTTCATTTTATCTGTGCCCAACAGCCCCTACCAGTCAACCCTCTGTGCTTTCACATGCCGGGGTCCCACAGGAAGCAGCACTCCATGAAGGACAAAGGTCAGGGAAAGAGAGAAAGCCACTCATCCTTTCATTCACCACTAAACTAACACATGCACAACACTGTGACTGTTGCACGTCTCATTCTTTTGTCTAACAAAATACTTATAATGAAGAACAGCAACTTCTTGTAACCAACCTGTGAATTTACAGAGTAACTTTAACTTTACATCAGAGTAACAGAATCATAACTGACTTTTAGAATAGAAATTTAGAGTGATTGAAAGCGGTTTTTGTATGTGAAGTCTAGCTGTGTGCCAAATGCACAAATTAGTCACATTACTTTCACAGGCAGCGTAAGCACTAACTGAATACACTACTTGTATATAGTGTACACACATTATGTCAGGTGTATCTTTTATAGAGTTACAAATTTTAAATTATTGCTCTGTATTTTTAAACTGTAGCTTCCTAACATTTGATTTAATAATAAAAATGTGCATGTGAGGTCAGTTTTAGTTATAGTAATTGTGGGATAGTAATTTGTCAACACATGAGACACAAATTTAAAAAGTCACAATAGGTTTATTGATCCATAGTAAATGAAAAACATAGATGAAAAACAATTTGCATAATTGTATATTATATTTAAAAAAGCAAACGAGAAACACATCTGTCCAGCAGACTCATTTTGATAAAAAATAATGTCATTTTTAGGATAATTCTTTTCGGTGTGTTTTCTATTTCAAGAAAGCTGAACACAAATCACGACTTAAGCTACAAAACTAAATAAAGAAAAAAAAAATGAAAAAAGCAGAAATTGAAGCAGAAAGATTAAAGTTGTATATTAATAAAAGGGAATAATCTCTGATTTCAAGTATAGCTTTCAGACAAAATATGTCTGTATATGCCTGTATAAAATAAAAATCTCATAATCTCATAGCTGACATGTCCTGCATGCGTGCTTCATTGTAATTCACTGTTATCCATCCATAAGCTGCTGTATCTATTACAATTACTTCAGTGATGTCCTTATATCTAGCATTAATTAAAGCTTGATGAATCCATGAGAGAGTTTGTTAAGGAGCAAGACGAGCTGTCGACATTAATGCCACTCTATGGAAAAGAATCAGTCCTGCAGGCATCAACAAACTCATATTAAATACTCAGGTGAGGAAGGGTTGTCACTGGTAGAGCCCGTTTCGTGGTAACAGTTTGCACCGGACAGTTTCTCACATTTAAGTTTGTATGCATCCCTCTCCCGGATAAGTCTGTTAAGTTCATGTTTCAGCTGTTCGACCTGTGACACCAGGCTGGTCTTTTCGTGCTCCAGAATGTGTTTCTGTTGGACGCGCTTGTAGCGGCACGATTGTGCATACCCTCTGTTTTTCAGGGTTCGGCGCTTCTGCTTTAGACGCATCACCTCGTCCTTGCTGAGGCCTCTGAGAAGTCGGTTGAGCTCCCTGACTGACATGGACACCAGCTGGTCGTCTGAGAAGTGCATATCGGCGTTGGACCGCCTGTCGTGGCGGCTGTGCTGCTGCTGGAGATGATGGTGCCCACCGAGTATCTGCTGGGCCTCCGGTGACTCGGGGGATGCACTCCTGGTGTCACCTTTGAGATAGGGGTCTTGGCAGTGACTGCTGGGCATGCCCTGCATGTCGGGGTGACCCGGGAGTCCCGGGTAGTGCTGCACCGGCTCGTTCAGATGACCGTACCCTTCATATTCAGCTTGGAAAGGTGGCTGATGGTGGCTGTGGGGCGCAGACGGGTGTCCCTGCTGCGCTGTAGCCCCGATGAGGGCCTCAACTGCGTCCTCGGGTGTCAGACCAAAAGCTTGAGGGTACATTTGCTGAGGGTATCCCCCGTTGTTGGGTATCCAGAACTGGTCGCTTCCAGGGTTATTTCTCTGCTCATTTAGATTGAGGTTTGGTGATGAGGGTACCGAGTTGCAAGGTGTGCTGCCAGGCGTGGAGGAGACGGAGTCTGGTCTCTGGAGCTGGTTGCACGGTCCAGCGAAGGAGCGGTCTATAGCCTGCATCGTCTCCTTCTTGACGCCGAACTTCATTAAGTCGAAGTCGCTGACGAAATCCATGGGGATTTTCTGCAGTACTAAATGCGAATGCGCCTCGGCGGTCATATAATATCGCAGGCTGGTCTCTTCAAAAAGCTCCAAATGCCCACAGCTATTTCATGCAGTCAGTGAAAGCGAACTCACTTTTAAAAATTGCAATAATTCCAAACTTTGCTTTCACCAGCAGCAAAAAAAGAAACGTGTGTGCATGAAAGGCTCCCAGCCTATCAAACTGTACGGACAGTGACTCTGCACCGCACAGCCTGCTTCTTTCAGAGCCGCGAACTAGATACAAGTCCACTAACACCAGAGGACTGGACGCACCTCTGCTACTTCACTAGGAGCGCACTTTGTTCATAAAGCTGCATTGGCATGATGTCACGCCTTCCAGACTACACCTCCACACTCCTCTCCAATGAAAACACGACGAGGACGATGATTTGCATAAATAGCTGCTGAGAGTCTGTCCCCACTGTTCGTGATGATCATTTGACCAACACCTATAAATACACGGCGCACATTCTCTCTTCTGCAATGTGTTTTCTTCTCGACTTTTCCACCGTTTTACATAACATGAGTAAGCATATTTTGTCACACAATAATCAAGTCTGAGTCTTCGGGTTTTTAATTACATTTGCTAAACATGTACACATAAACAACATTTGCTTAATACACATTTATAGTCTATTTATGTAAACTGTAACGAAATTTTAATCATGCATTCAACCCAGATTGATATCTATTTCCAAATAAATGGTAATTAATATGCCAGGACTGCATGATTTGACTTAACATAAAGGAGCCTGCACTGTCTGAAAGACAGACAAGTCATTTTGCAGTTTGGTAGCTATTGTGTTTCTTGGTTAGTGCACGGATGAATACGGACATCTTGTGGTCACTACCCTGCACTACAGAAGGGATAACAGCAACATCCACTCGTAGCTCTGAACTCTGAGCAATTGAAAAAAAAAAGTCAGTTAACTGAGGCTCATATTTCACATGCAAATTAACAAACTGAGCGTCTATTCAGTCCTTGGTTGTGAGCAAAACATTCCTGTTAGATTGAGATGGAAACATTTGAGAATCCATAGTCATATTACAGGTTCTCCCAGGTCTGTGTTTTATTAATAGTAGGTTTTATTATTTTGATTTACGTGTTGTACGTCTTATGTTTTGATATATGTGTTATCCTTAGTCTGCTGGACTATAAACATAGCATCTCTGAGAGTCTCTTTAGGCACATGGTTTTTCAGTAGATCTGACACGTAACAGCCAGGAAAGTGACTGAGGCTTTTAGCTTAGCCACATAATAAACATCTTGATTCAGGGTTGTTACCACAACTGTGTGCAGAGGTGGAACAACTGTACCTGACATCCCAGGGTTACTTTACTGAAAAGATGGAGGACTCAAGCCAAAACCAACAGGAGGTAAAGACGAGTAAGTGCAACTTAAACAGTATGGATCAGGGATACATCTTAGAATTCATGGCGACAGGACAAGGTCAGAGTATTTGTGCTATAACTCGTGCTAGAGGTAGGACTTTAACAGCTGAATCAATACATCACATTTTACACACATGTATGAAAAAAAATCTGACTGAAACTTCATTTCATCACACCAACATAACACATGTTGTGTGATAATGTATCCATCAGCAGCTCAATAAAATGTACACACATGGCTGGCGATATTCTATAGTTTTGTTACTGTCAAAAACCAGCAACACCTTAGCCTGTGGTGAAAGACGCTAGCTTATGATAATTAAACAAGAATAAATTGTGCATGGCTTAAGGACTATTCCCAGCAGCAGATTAAGATTATGGACTGTTTACAGATCCAGAATAATGTAATGAAAAATACGCTACAGTTTAGCAATAGTTGAACATGTTCAGGGGGTGCGGCTCATTCAAGTGTCTTTATAAATTTTCAGACTTTAATGGACCTTCTTTGCACAGAACACTGCGCTTTTTAAGCCTGTTCATAGGATTATTGAGAATAAGACAATACACAATATCTCAAAGCGTCCTTGTGAAGTTGAGACTACAGCTGCCAATCCTATTTGCATATGCAGGATTTATGTGTGGCATGAGAGGTTGAAGTAAGGGCAGGAGTCCCTTTTTGTATTCACAAGGCACCTGTGTCATGTGTTGTCACTGTTTACAACACCGACTGTGGGCATACACACCGACAAGTATTCTGGTTTTCTTTTGCCATAAAATCACATGACTAGTGCTTATGACTCTGGTTACTCTTTAATGTGACCTCTGGGTCATCAGTGCTAACAGGCTGATACATGACAGTGGGTCTTCTAAGAGTGGAACCATACATATAGGTCCTACATACATCCTGTCCTACATTTTTGAAAATTTAAAGTTCAATTTAGGTGCATGAGTCTGAACTAAAATGGATGAACGTTTAGAACCAGTGCCAGAAAAGTCAGATTATGTCACAGAATCCATGTTTAGCTGTAAGACAATTAGCAAAGAGTTATCAAGTGGATTTGTTGCTCATAAAATAAGCTACTGTACGTGACAACTAGACAACATGTAAAAGAATATCTCCTGTCAGGGAATCCCTATAGAAGTGCACAAGTGTCTTTGTCTTGCTTTCTTTGCATATACACAACATCTCGCCCACATGACAGAGGAGCTGTGTGTTTTCAGTGACTATTTTGTAAACACAAATGGCCATAACTAATAGTGAGCTTCACTTACTTTCTAGTCCAGAGATAAGAAACAGTAAGTGAACAAGTAGCGTTAGGAGAAAAGCCATGGCTGGACAACAAAAGGCTGAAATAATGATCGCTGGAGAACAACTCAGGTAGGATGAACAAGAGGCAGAGACACGGAGATATAACCACAAAATATATGAAATGCCTACTATAAGACTTGAGGTTAGTTAAGTTTAGTTAGAATTATGGCTGACTTGAACTTAATTTCAAGGTTGAAACTTCATGATGGAAAACTGATTAAGGACAGACGCTACCACCTGCGCACATATCCTAACTGCTTCATAGCACAGGAGCTTTTAGACTGGCTTGTGAGCCATAAGGAGGCTCCGGATCGGGCAACAGCTGTCTTCCTCATGCAGCACCTCATGGATCATGACATCATTCATCATGGTAAGAGGAAAGCAGCAGGGCAAGCTTAAGCAAAGCGGTGTTTAAATACCTTTTGTACAAATGACACTTACCAATTTAAAGACTTACTGAGACTTTATGTTGCTTTTTGCTGCAGTCTGTGATAAAAGGCTTGTGTTCAAGGATGCTAAACTTCTGTACCGTTTCCGCAAGGATGATGGCACATTTCCTTTTAATACAGAGGTGAAAATCTTCATGCACGGACAACATCTTTATGAACAGTAAGAGCTGCTTTGTTTGTGCTTGAAGTCTCTTAGTTGAGTGGTATCAGCTCTCGTGTCAGGTAACTCTGCCTGTTAAAATGCTCCTTTCAGATTTTTGGATGTTATGAGAAATAAGTTTCTTTAGTCTCACAGGCGACAAGGACTCCATTCTACAGCTGAGAGAAGAGCATGGCGTCGCGTATCAGCGATCCTTTCCGGGATGCCAGTTGATCGACTGGCTCCTTCAGAACGGTGAGGCAGAAAGCAGGCGTCAGGGGCTAGAGCTGTGCCGTGCCCTGCAGGAGCATGGCATCATTCAGCATGGTGAGGGCAGTGTTTATTTGCCTTTTAAAGTACTGCTGCCAATCAGGAGCTGCCATATACTGGGTGGCCAGATGGGGTCTGCTGCAGTCAAATGCAAATACCCCGATCAACCCTTTGTAAAAAATCTTATTTATTCTAAAACATATTCTACTATTGTTCTGTGTTCTCTCTCTCTCTCTCTCACTCCTGCCACAAGTGGCAAAGAGGCACCACTTCTTTGACAGTGGACTGCTCTATCAGTTCTGCATCAATTTTCGCCGCCGCCGCCGCCTATCTGAGCTTTTACACAAAAATGAGCAAGACAATGACGATGAGGTGACAGTGTCAACACAAGAGGAAAACAATCCCGCTGAGGGCAACGGTGCTTTCCAGTCTGGTAACAAAAAAAAAAAGAAGAAAAAAAAACTGTGCTCCCCTTTTTGCTCTTTAAACACTTTGTTATGAGTGATAAATAACACATATTAATATAATTACAGTGGTGTCAGGTAAAGAGCTCAAAGTGGCTACCAGTGGGCAGCGAGGCAGCTTAAGTTCAATTCACTTCCCCGGATTTCCACCTTTTGTGCAGTTGTGCTCAACCACAGTGGTGAGGTGCAATCCTAAATCAGGCAAGTGTGTCTGACACATATTTGAACATGTCAATTAAGTCTCAGTATTTAGTGTATTGAGGTTTATTTTTGAAAGATCTTTTATTTGTGTTGCAGTACTTGAAAGAAATTTTACATGTGAAGAGTTATTGACACCCGGTGCACCGTTCACCAAGAGAGTGTTGACGGTGAGTTACTGGCCAGGATTTTGTTGCTTTCACTCAATTAATATGAGCGAATAATTACTACGCGAGACAAAACGTAACTATTTATTTGAGTTAAACTTGCTTATTGTGGGTTTTGTCCACATGTTTTGAGAAAGCAACACTAAATCATTCTCACCTATTATCCACTGTGAACAAAGTAGTTACATACTTACAACTTGATAGTTCACATTGAAAACAAACATATTTAAGATTTTTTCCACCTAACTATTATATCTCACCAAGTCTAAACCTGGTTAATGTGTAATTTATCTTACCTCCCTGACATTCTAGGTGATAGGAGACGCCCTGGGCTGGGGTTTTGTCATCAGAGGCAGGGCCCCATGTTACGTGCAGGCTGTTGACCCTGGAAGCCCTGCAGCAGGTGCTGGGGTTAAGGTCTGTCACACATTAAACTGAAACAGAAAATAGTATTATAACCTCATAGGAATGTGTAAACACACGTATTTGACTCCAAAAATATATATAATACCCATATACCTGATATCATTTTCTGTAGGTGCGACAGTTTGTGTACCAGGTGAATGGACAGTGTGTTCTCTACCTGGACTACAGGACAGTGTCCAGACTAGTGGTGACAGGACCTCGCACTGTTGTACTGGAAGTGATGGAGCCACTGGAATAACAGCAGTTTCACTGGACACCAATGCGTTTGCCAGAATCTAATAAATTGAAAATATTTTTTTCTCTTATAGCCCATAAGGGGCAGAGTTTATGAACTATGAACTATGAACTAATTTGATAAGAAACAAACAAATCAATCAGTTAAAATGTTTGGTTGCAGCATGAGTGCCTAAACTGCAAGAGCTGTGTTTGTGATATTCTCATAAACCTGAACGATATAAATGTTTATTGTGATTGTAAATAAAACACTGCAATAAATCAACCATAATGAATATCGTTACAAACTTTTAAGCATCCAGCCTCTGGATAGCTCCCCCTGCTACGACTTCCGTCTTTTCGTCGTCGCCATTTTGGATTGAGAGTTGCTTCAGTTGGAGCAAATACCGTTAGCTAGCAGCTAGCCCGGCCACCGGTGCCTGCTAAAGACTTACTCCAAGGACACTGGGTGGTGCTGACAGGCTCCACTCTTAGATTATACTGTATTTATGAGATGTGCACCACTCTGTCCTGCCTTCCATCCCTCCAGCTAAGTAGCAGCTGTAGCAAAGCAGCTAGCTTAGTTAGTTCGCTGTGGAGCTGAACATCAGCACCGGCTCCAGGGAGAGCGAACATCAGCATCAGTCTGCACAGCACAAATAACCAGATAACATAACTGTTAGCTATTCATGTAGGGAAGCAGTGCTCGTAAAGACAGTCTTCACAAGCATCATACGGTGAGTACGGTGCATTGGGTTATATCATGAGTGAAAATTAAGAATTAAATGACGCTAAATGTCCATGCAACGCTAGCGTTGGTGCTAAATCGATGAGCAGGCACAACAGTGCTAATTCAGGCTAATATCACGCTAGCCCTCAAAGCTAACAACATGTACTAAACTCTGATTCACAAAATCAGTGGACACAGTGATTTGGGGTCAACTCGCAGATCTGTCTTTTTGGCAAAACCAATTGCTCAGTTCGCGAATAAGGCTAAATTGAAGCACTCAACAATAAGGTTAACAGAGACTGCAGCTTTAACCGTAGATAACACTGATCTGCCATAGGTAAATATGTTGGCAGTGAATTGTTGAATGAGACAAGAGTTGAAAGGGCGTGTCGCCTGCCTATGAAGTCAGTCTCTTACAGTTATGTTGCCTGTTACAGCATATTTAATTTGTCTTTGCTTTGATTAAATTTTAAATTAAGACATTCAATAAACTAATCTGCGTCTAATCTTGTGTTTGTCAGGAGAGATGTATCAGCTGCCAGTGAATAATCTCACAAGAATCCGGAGAGCAAGGAAACAAGTGAAAAAAGCACTTGGAGATATTGGACTGGAGTTCTGCAAAGAGGCGGCTGAGGTGAGTGCTCTGAATTAAACAGAGAAACATGACCCACAATTAAGTTTGCAGATAATTGTCATTTGTGTTTCAAAATACAATTGTATATATATGTGTGTATTTTTATTTTTGTGACAATCTGAAAAGTCTATTTAGAAAACTTTTATTGCAAATGTCAAGGAAATAGCCATTGGCTCAGGAGAATTTGTCAAACGGCAAGTATTGTGTGATGTTAACCATGTCACACTGTATGTAAACAAACAATTACTGAAAACCATGAAAATGCTTTTTTTTATTTCCACAGGAGTTCAAAGAGTTTTGCCCTAATGAGCAATTTGTAAAGGGCACTCTTTGCCTTGATATCTGCGCATGGGATCCATCATACTCTAAAACACAGGTACGCTTTTTTAAAAAAACTTTTTATAAGTTAATTTAAAATGCCTACGCAGAAATACCCATATTTGCCTTAATACTATTGTTTTTCTTTCCTTGATGTCTTGAAGGAATACAGATCGAAGCCATTTTGCTGCACAGAGTGCCAATTTTCTTCAAAGCACTACTCAGGCTACAAGAATCACTTCCGCAATGTACACAGGAAAATCTTTGAGAGCAAAATCCTGCTTAACTGTCCGTACTGCGCATTCACTGCAAACAAGAGAACTTTGGAGACGCATATTAAAATATTCCACAAACCCAGTTCATCCCGGCCAAATTATCAGAGCCTACAGGGAACTGCACTGGGAAAGAACAACAAAACATATCTTGATCGAGCTCGACAGGTAGATGGTGTGGAGAAGGCAATGTACTTTTGCAAAAAATGTACATTCCGGGACACACTCTACAACATTGTGAGGAGGCATATCTACAGGGAACATTTTCAGCATATTGTCTCACCATATCTTGGTATAGTCTCTGAGTCGTCTGTCAAAAATGGCGCTAATTCTGTCAATGGTAACAACATTCTCTGCAAACGCTGCCAGTTTTCCACTCGCAGTTACGAGGCTCTTGTGCAGCATGTCATAGAGTACCACGAGCGCATTGGTGCTCAAGTAACCACCATGATTGGACATGCTAATATTGTTGTCTCCAGGTCTCAAACCTTACCGCCAACACAGAAGGCCCCGTTGATGATTAGTAGGGGCCACACACATAGAACTGAGCCAATAGCACAACCAGTAATTGGCTATTTAAAGCCAGCAGCCCCTGTTATTAAAAATCAGCACTCAGTTGTAGCCAATCCGGTTCGTGTTACTGGCCACACTGTAGCTGAAAATAATTCTGCTGGTGTAAACACAGCACAAACACAGAAGTGGAAGATATGCACAGTTTGCAATGAGCTTTTTCCTGAAAACCTATATAGTGCTCATTTTGAGAGTGCACACAAGGCAAAAAAAGTCTGGGCACTGGCCAAATACATAATGAAAATCCACAACTTCACCAGCAAATGTTTGCTTTGCAATCGCTATCTGCCCAGCGATACACTACTTAATCACATGCTAATCCATGGGCTCACCTGTCCACAGTGTCACTCTGCTTTCCACAGTGTTGAAAAAATCATGGAGCATGTGGCGCAGGCTCACCCTAATGACTTTGTTGGACCCCCTGGTGCATCACCACTAACTTTTGATCTCACTATTAAACAAGAGAAGTCTAGTAATGTTCAGCTTGTTGTTCTCACTTTTAACATGAAGGAATCTGTTAATGGTCAAGATCAGTCCGCACCTGCTCAGAATAATGTTCCAGCTCTGGTCAAACTAAATGCTCCAAGAATGATTGAGAAGAAAAGTGAACCAGTTGCTAGAAGTTTACCTTCGTCGACTCACAAGAGTGAGGTTGGGAAGACTCTGTGTCCTCTCTGTTTCACCATCCTCAAAGGTCCCATCTCTGATGCTCTGGCTATGCATTTGAGGGAGCGACACCAAGTCATCCAAACAATGCATCCTGTTGAAAAGAAGATGACATACAAGTGCATCCATTGCTTAGGGGTATACACAAGTAACATGGTGGCCTCCACAATCACACTTCATCTTGTGCAGTGCAGAGCTGTGGGTAGGACCCAGCTAAGCCCAGGCTACAAGTCTGCCCTGACTCTCAACTCATCTGGGGCTGGCTTCCTCAAGAGACAGCCACCAACACAGACCACGTCCAACCCCAAGAGGATAAAACTGGGCAAGGAGACACAGATTTCCTCCACTACAGTAGCAAATCAGGCCGAGTTTGATGGGCTTGCTTTGGATCCAAGAAGCTATGAGCACAAGACGTACGAGGCCAGAAAAAATTTCCTGACTGACTATTTCAACCGGCGACCGTACCTTTCTCATCTGGAAGAGGATAAACTGTCTGCAAGTCTGTGGCTGTGGAAATCTGACATTACTAGTCACTTTGCAACCAAGCGAAGGATGTGTGAGAGACACTGTGAGACCAGTAAGGTGTCTGTGTTGCTTGGTTTTGACATGTATGCTCTCAAGAAGGTTAAGCATGATTTGATCTTTAAAGAGAGCACCTCAGTGGGGAGATCTGGAGGCCTCAAGTCTGGTACGCCAAACACAGACCAAAACAAGCAGTGTGAGACACTAAACTTTACCCTAAAAGTCAGTAAATGCGTAGAGACTATTTCCATTGACTCAGACAGTGAACCAGAAACTGAGGATAGACCTTGTGAGAATGGAAATGTTGATGTGAAACAACATGAGAATGTGAAATCCCAGGAATCAGTAAGCCCGACAGAAGAGACACAACATGTTAAAGCAGACAGTCCCTTTAGAGAGGAGAGCTCTTTCCAAGAAGGGAGTGCAAATGATAGGATGACTTTCTGCTAGTGTCCCTATTAAGTGATGTGCCTTGGTAGGGTAGTTTTAAGGGAGTGTATCAATTAAGATGATAACACAGACCACATCCAACCGTTAAGAGGATAAGGACAGCAGATGGCTACAAGTTATTGGACAAATGGTGTGGATCACTAAAACTCATTTCCAGATTTTGACCTTGTTATCAGTGTTGAGAAGAAGGAAAATGTTACATTATAGTGCATAAATGTATATGCAAGTCATTGTATATATTTTAGCCATTCTTTGTTAGTGTCTTCATTCAGTGTTAATCACTGGTTAACTGTCACACAGTTTAGAGTTATGCCAACTTTCCTACGTCAATAGGTCTTTTTTTTCTCAACTGTGACAAGAACTGTATGATGTTGTCATTTCACACTTCTAGGATATCATCTAGGATATGCTAATTGCTTATGTACACATTTTAATAAATATGTTTGTTTAATAAACATGTTTGTTATACCTACACCAGTTACCTTTAGCTTCAGGTACTATGCAAACAGCTATAGTTTAATACATCATGTACCTAAAACGGTAAACACAGGAACAAAATGCTTCTCTGTCCCAGTAGACTTGGTAAGATTTAATGAAATGAAGCTTAATCCCACGTGTAAAGAGAAAGCGGTCACAGTTTCACTGGACATCACATTTTATTTTTGGCCACTGATTGACACTTTTGCATAAATGGAAGTACACATGGTGAAATGAAAAGTACTGCTACAACAATAGAAAAATCACTGCAAACCTAACTTTCTTCTTTAACTGAGGTGCCATGCCGCTTAACAGGCATATAGCTGGTTCATTTATGTTATGAAATTTCACCACTAGAAACGCAGCTACATCCTCCCCATATGGTTTTCTTCTCGCCTCACGGCCCCCTGGCTTCCGGTCTGTCTCCGTCGTTGATTGGTGCAGGTCCAGGAAGGGGCGGGACGTCTGGCTGGTACAGTAGCAGAATTGGCCAATCGCCAAGGCGCATCACTGTACAGGCCACAGCGTATGCAGCTGCAAAAATGTTCATATTGTATCTACATTCAAAGCTACAGGTTTTAACAACCGTATAGCTTCACTCTCGAGGCGCAAGCAGCGTTTAACAAATGTAAGTATGACTGTCAATAATGACTAGCTCGTATCAGTCACATGGTTGTTGTTTATAGGTGTTTTTTGGTGCGTTTCCTATAGGCTGTTTATAAACAGCTATTTAGCACATGAAGCTAAACTGGTATCATCTACGTGACTTATAACGTAAGTCACAGCTGTCAGTTGAGGTGGGTTAACATCTTAGCCCACATGTGCTCGACATACATCGTTTGAGACCTGTTTATGGGCTTAATAGGGCTAATTCTGCAGTGCTGCTACGTAGCTAACGTGTGTTAGCTCAAGTTTCTTTGCAAATGTTTGCTTCAGCTATTGGGTGCGTTTTCTTAATATACCAGCCCTCCATTCCTTTCCAGTCAATCATAGGTGTGTCATCACGATATTTTGTAGGCAGACTGTTGAAATGCAGTGCAGATACATCCAATAAGTCTGTATTAGACAGAAGTAGAAGTATGTGACTGACAAATGAATGCTGACATCTTTAATGTGATGCATTACACAACTCAAGCAAGTTCTAAGTTTCTATATAGCACAGAAATGAATTGATACCTACACATAAGCAAAACTGTATGGGTCGTAAGTTGTTTACCTGCAAGAATTAATGCTTTAACTTTTTTCTCACCTCTGTATGTTTCCAGGCCAATTGCAAGTGGAGAGGAGGCACTAAAATGGAAAGAATGGCAGCAGAAACCGTGATCTGATTAGCCAAGCTGTGTGTTTGAAGTTCACAGTGAGGAAACAATGTCGTACAGTAACAGAGAGCTGGTGGAGTTCTTCATAGCCTACAAACTGTCTCAGAGAGACTACCCAAGCTCTTTGTTGAGGCCAGATGAAACTGGTGGTATTGGAGACAAAGCCAACTCAGCAGCTGCAAACGGCTTGCTAGGCACCAGCAGGAATGGCAGTGGCCAGCTGGGGACGTCATCACCCCCATGTGGCGGAATAGATGCTGTAAAGACAGCTCTTAGGGACTCTGCTGAGGAGTTTGAACTGCTCTTCACGCAAGCATTTAGTGACCTTTCCTCACAGATTGATGTCACTCCTGACACAGCCTATCACAGCTTTAAGAGTGTGATGGACGAGTTGTTCAAGGACGGAGTCAACTGGGGACGTATAGTGGGCCTGTTTGCCTTTGGTGGCGTGCTCTGTGTGGAATGTGTCGAGAAGAATATGAGTGAGCTAGTATCCCGAATCGCAGACTGGATGACCATGTACCTGGATGAGCAAATCAGTCCGTGGATCCAGAGGCAGGGAGGATGGGTGAGTCGCCAAGACTCTGGATGAACTCAGCATTCAGCTCAGTTATGGCATCGTGACGGTGTCTTGAGCTGGGTAGATCTAGTACCAAGGGGTATCTAAGACATTACTGACTGTCACTCTGAAAAGTAGTCATAGCAATTACAAAGTGTACAAATGCAACCGTGAAATGGCAAAGTACATATTACTCAGAGAATTACCAACAGCCCTTGTGTCATCGATTTATATACAATATTGCATCAGAGGATTTAAAAAATTAATAGTTTATATACTGTATTTTCATATCTGCAGAACATACATACAAAAAGACACATGTACAAACACTTATGCATATAAATAGTATATTGGGCCACAACTGTACATATGTGGTGAAGAATTTCTTAAATCTGCATGCAAGTGTAAATATGAAGAAATCTGGACATTATCTAATAACAACCCCCTCCCTCTTTTTGTTTTCTTTTGATTGTTGATTCCAGGATTGCTTTGCTGAGGTATTTGGGCGAGGCGCTCCTGCTGAAGCGAGGAGATCCCAGGAGACTCTGAGAAGATGGCTGCTGGTTGGAGTGGTGTTGCTGACGGGAGTGCTGCTGGGTGTGCTCATTGCTAAGAAACAGTGAAGGTGGTTGATTTTGTTTACCATGGCACACGCTCTGTGTAATGCTACGCCAACAGAAATACAACTAAATAGTTAATGTTTACAAAAAGCCCAGTTTGCTTGTGCACTGACACATAGGATTGGCCTAAGCAGTGTGTGAGAGTGTCTACAATATGTAGCTTTGTGAACTGTTGTCTTTTTCACTTCACTTTGTCCAGTGTCTTTTATTTTTTTAATACACAACAGAGATTTTCAGTTGTTAAAGAGTGTAAATGCTCCAGAATGGAAGTGCTTTAAATGAACATGATAAGCTAAGATACAGTGAAGAAGATTCAGCTGGTTTGATGAGACTGCTTTTTATTTTTTTCCCTTTGTGTTATCCAAGGACCAACTTTTATTATTTACAAACTGTCAGCTGACAGAAAGCATAAGTTATAATTCCTTTTCACTGTGTAATAATGCTCAGCTCTACTCGCTGGCTGTACTGGAGACTAAGGCATGCTTAAAAATAAATATATTTATGTTTTTCTTGTGTCTTTCTTTTGTTTTTGTTCAACAGATGTTTATATAATAATTCACTCGCGCTAACTCTCAGTCCCTTCCAAAAGCATTGTAACAATTATGCCAATTAAGTTGTGTTTAAGATCAAAAGGTGAAATCAAACGAAACAACGTAGAACACATCACCTTTTGTTTTAGATCACTAAAAGTTTACGTGAACAGCATTATTGAAATACATAGTTTAAAAGTAAATAAAAAGTTTGATTGTATGTCCTTTTATTTGCAATAACTGCATCAACCGTGTAACCGGGGCAGGGGATTTTGCCCTCAATCCCCTTCCACTTTTCCCCTTTGATGAAGTTTGTTCATTGTTCAGTTAGCCAGTTATGCCATCATGACTTGCATACAAACTAAATCAGCAACAGAGATTAGTGATCCTGTTTCAGAAGCAGCTATCCAAGCCCAGATTTGTATTGTTTGGATCAAGAGCAGAGCCTTTCCTTTTCTAAACCTTTGTCTTTTCCTCATTTTCATAGAGGTTAATCTTGGTCTCACCACTATACAACTTTTGTAGCTCCTCTCTCTAGTTTGTTGTGAATTACAACATGGATTTCCAATTCTAGCTGCTGATGAGGGGTTTGCATATTGCGATAATTCCTTTTACTTTCTTCTGATGAAGTTTAAACAGTGGATTGTGATACCTTCTTTGGTTAGCTCCTTCTGTAAATGTTGCTCAGTAAGTGGTTTCTTTCTTTTTGGGGCTTTTTGAAATGCTGTATCGGCTCTGTGCAGTTCTTAACCGATTTCCTCTTTTTTTCTTAGATTCACAGTGCTTTGCTTTTTTCCATAGTCAGGTAAAACTAATGGCTAAAAGCAGGAGTAATAATTTACTGTCACCTTGTGCACAAGTTCCAACACTTTTGTTCAGTTGAAATTTGTACATTGTAAACAAATGAATTGAAAGGACTACTTGAAAGGACAACTACAGTATTCTGAAACATGCCTTAACAAATTAACAAAACAAAACTTAACAAAGCACTTACACAGTTATGTATTCTTATTATCTTTTGTTGATTTCGTTCAATTATATGGTTTGAAATGGATTGCAAAACACACACCATAAATGCAGCAGCTACTTCTTTCTCCAAAAAATTCTCACATAACTGAGGAAGACTGAAGGAAGGGCATGCCTCTTCCGTATGGAGTGTTTGTGCACACTGGTTTCTGTCTTGTTTTATTTAATGATGCAGGCAATTGAAAAAGCAGTGAGGCATCTGTTTCTCAAGGACTAGACTGGTAAGTACTTGTCTTTTTGGACTGATGTGCATGTGGCTTTCTCCGTATCTTCTGTCCTGATTGGATCCAGTTGCAGCATGTCTTTGGAGAATATTGTGCACAACTTTTAAAAAATTGTGGCTTAAGACAATTTCTAAGGAAAGCTGTTTTTTAATGGCCATTTTATTTCTAATTTACTTTTAAAAAGGTCACTGTCCTCATTGAGAAAGAAAATTATTATAAAAACAGAAAGATGCAAAGCCTTCAAGTTTAACAGTGATTGAGTAGCAAATCGCAGTTCTTTTTAAATGGTTTTACCTGCTGATTAGATTGTTGCAGATGATTATAGACATATTTCTGTGTTTGGGTATTTTTACATTTCAATGTTTGTATTACCACTGTTTATAAATATCCTCAGCACATATTCAGTTTATCATCCTCTGCATCAAACTCCACACATACACATTTATGTGTGATATCTCTCAAGTGCAGTTCAGAGTTTTACATCCTGTGTCAGTCGAGAAAAAAACATGATCTTCAGTGTTGTCTTTTTACCAATAGAGGGTGCTACATGTTTCAAAATATCATTACATAAAGCTATGGCAGATGAACTGTAGAGTTCTCATTTATTTCTGACTGTGGATAAACAGTGTAGTATTTACATGATATTCTGTCAACCATCATGATAGGTTACTTCATTCATCCTCGAGGAAGGTTAAATTAGCCAACATCACGGTATGCATTTTCATCCAGGGATGGGTTAAATCCACGAAATCCCACCTGTCTCGTACACTGATAAGATAATGCAACTTATAATAAAATCACTTGCTTCTACGGTATCATAGTTTTTCAGCTCTGAAGAATAAAAATGCTGAATGGAAAAAGAAACAAGCACAAGAGTATGACAAAAAATACCACCAACGGATGGCCTTGTGAGTGAACTGGAGCAGGCCTGTGGTTACTAATCTATCCCCGTCATTTGTTGCCATTTCCCCAGAGCAGAGCTGGCGGCTGCAGCAGATAAACAGCAGATAGAGACAGCTAAGGAAAAGAGTATAAATTATGGACACAATTGCCAAACAATTGTCAACAATCAACAATCATGTCACATTTGGTGTCTCATGATGTCACTTACTGATTCTTCTAATTCTTGCAGACAGAATTAATGTAGATATTTTTCTGCTTTAGCGTGATTTAGGGTAAACGTTGGGTGGACATGGTAAATACATTCCAATAGAAAATCTTTCTTCTCATGTTTCATGGTATCATCACAATAAAAGCATCATCAATGCCCTGGAACTATCTGTCAATACAATCACAAATTACCAGCTATTTAAATGTTTGTGAGTCCTGAAATTCTACTTAGATTTTTGATAGATAATAAAATTGATAAATAAAATGTAAGATTAGGATTTTTTTTTACTTCAGGGATGGTTTTGCAGCAATATACTCATAGGTGTATGTATTTGCAAGTTTGTGTTGAAGCGGAGTAGTGAGTGGGTGGCGTGCCCAGATGTTCACAGGGTCATGCTCACAAACCTGAAACCAAATGCATAAATGAAAGTATTATTTCTCCCTTACCTTAGCAGTGAAGCATGTAGAAATCAGCTATGAAAAAAACACACACACAATGTAACTGACAATTTATAGATTATGTCTTCAGTGGAGCGTTATGTTTGTACCCACTGATTATGAAACCTGACTGGATTCATTTGACCCCAAATGCTGATTTTGAAACTAAAATCTTTTGATCAAACTAACAGAGTAAATATGGAATGACACCGGTCTTTATCATCGTTAAAATGATACCAAATAATTAATTTATTTGTCTGTTTGTTTGTTTGCCAGACCTCATCGGCGTGTCAAGTACTTGTACCTAAAGTGTGCTTGGTGAACCTTCCTGACTAACTAACTGACAGGGAGTGTGAGAGTGGTGGTGCCAGCAGCAGGTGGATGGTCTGGGCTCTGTTGCCTCAGTGATAGCTTATCAGTCATCCCCCAGTCCTTAGAGAGCAACCCCAGCCCTTTTGCTCAGCATGAAATATACACAACACATCCATACCACAGTGTTGTGTTTGCTGCAGGGTATTTTAAATAAAAGTCCTTTACTGACTTACAGACATTTAGAAGCTCTGGTGAATAGGTTTTTTCCTTCATGTGAAGCTTTTCATTTGTCTTTGGCTGCATGTTTTATCAAAGTAACTTCCCTAAACAGGCTAATCTAATCAGTTACCAACCCATCAGTGTGAAACATTTATTTGTGGTTCACCTGAATATAAACAATCACAGTAGGCCGTTGTGTCTGCGAATTAAATGTTTGCTGTATGCAACAATAGTATCAGTAAAATCTAGATAGATTGCATGCTAAGTTGGATAAAAAATATTTAATAATATAAAGATAATACTTCCTTTGATCTTGCTTCATTTTTCCAACATGGATATTACTACCTTTTTACTTCACTACATTTATTTTTCAGTTATTTTTAAATCTAAATATAAATGATCAGCTAATAAAATGTGATGCACTATTGAACTACTCCGCAGTGTATATTGTTGTTAACCACACCTCCATCTAATAAAGCATTACAGCAACTACTGGGCCATTCTGCTGAACAATAAAAGCTTTAACTTTAAAATAATTTAGCTGATTATATTTGGATTGGAATTGATGATGTAAAACCCAGACTACAGGACTTTTTCCTTCTGGTATCTGCTAGTTTTGCTTAAGTAAGATCTGAATACACATCACACAGTTAACCTCAGGACATTTAACCCATCTGACCTGAATCCATACACAGATTTATGATAAAACATCATGAAACATGTTGTTACTCATCAATACAGAGAAATTTGCCTGTGGCCACTGACCTGTGTTTCAATCATGACATGAGAGTGTGAGAAAACCCCCAAATATCTGGAAATTGAGTCATAGTGTCATTTGTTAAAAGCTACCAACAAGAAAGAAGTCCAGTCTACTTCTAATAACCTCACCTGGATGACTGAGAATCTCCACCAACAACAAATAATGTGAACATGTGTGTGTGTTTGTTCAAATTTGAAGCCCAGTTGTGTTCAAACTGGCAGCCCTGGGCTAAATGTAAACCCAGTGCTAAGTGCTGCAGTTTAGTTGAATGTTTGTCACTTCTGCGTAATAGAGGATTTGCATACCCGCTATGTACAATTACACTGTCAAAGTTGAGCGCTGGCAGTACAAAGAGGCTATTATACCTGAGGAGGGGAGTACAATAACATCAGACAGAAGTCTTTGCTGCGGTCAGTTCACTGAGCTGAACAGATGAAGTACGAATTCAAATGACATTAGGAGCAGAATGAGTCACACTTTATTTTTTCTGCAGAATTCCAACATAGCACAATCAATCATGCAAACACAAAACAGACACTAAACTAAAATAGAATTTCACATTAAGAATAATAAAAGAGACTCATATATATGGCATTAAAAGCAAATTTATGTATTTACAGTTGAAATAATTCCTTTTACTTATGTGTTTACATGTGCATCATCCTCACAGAGTCATATTATCTGACTTCACACTAGGGCCTGAGCAGGTCAGTATCTACAAAGGGATGTTTTTTCTTTCAAATTAAATACAGTGGAAATAAACACATGCCGTCCAGTGTAGAAACACATATGTTCAGATTCACACAAATAAGTGACAAGCAAGCGTGGTGACCAGTTTTTTTATTTCACACCAGTGTGGGCACCATTCCAGAGTTGAGGTGGTGTGTGTAAGGTAAAGAGGCAGAGGGGTGCAGAGAGGATGGTGTTGGGATGAGGTGTGGTGTGTGGCTGTAAGTCAGGAGAGTCCCGGGTCCTAGGGAAAAGGGCCCACTGTTGTCATCCAGGGAGGGTGGCTGAGTCACCTCTGAGTACTGCTCCAACATGGCGGCCTTCTTGTTCTTCTTATTCTTGTTGGAAACTTTTCTGTTGCGTGTTTGAATGCCGTCCTTCTTCATGGTAAGGGGCCGGTTCACCTGGGCAATGGAAGAGAGAATTAGATTTGTGAATTTTGGGTAAAACACCCCTCATATATCAACACACTATAGAGCTGTATGGATGAAAAATGCAGTTTTATATTTTATGACTCACATTGTGCAATTTAAAGTAGAGTCCACAGGCATTACACACAGGCTCTCCATTGGCATTGCGTCTCCACAGTGTTGTTGTGCTTGTGTGACAGTTGGCACACATTGTACCTGCACGTTTGCTGACAATCTGAAACACAGAAAAAGAAATAATCAGGGTTTGTAAATTGTTTTAACAGTGACACGTTATTCTTTGAGTAGTTTACTGTGTAGTGGGTCATACCAGTCTCTTCTTGGGCCGAATTAGAGGTCTGTTTTGGCCGTTCATCTTGTGGTACAGTCCACAGGCGTTACACAGGTAGTGGCCTGTACCATCCCGGCGCCACAAAGGGGTAGCTGTGGCTCCACAGTTCACACATTCTCTGGCCTCTGATCAAAATAATACACAATCATTACTGTATTTGTAAACTCATCAGGCAATATTTGGAACAAATGTGGGAAAACAATTTTATTAGAATATGTTTTACAATTACGTTTCTCATTACTGATTTTTTTTTTTTTTGATGAAAAAATATATCATCACGAGGTCAGTTAAAGTTTAGTTTAGAAGCTTAGAAGTTTTTTTCAAATGATCCTCCATAGCTCACAAAGAGTTACCCAATTTCAAGACAATTCTCCATGTTGGTTTAAGAGATTGAAAGTTAATTAATGTTAATAATTATTGTGAAATTTATTTCTGTAACAAGTTCATCTGCAGAGGAAGGAAATGATCAAAAGCTCCAGAACAGCCACCAAACCTTGTGATCAGTCAAGAATGAATCTCAGTATAAGGAAGAAAGCTTCCTTTTACTGAGCATATTGACTCATCTGTTACAGAATCGAATTATAACATTGAAGACCTAAAGCTAGAAGCTCACCTGGAGTGGATATCCTCATCTTATTGCGGAGTTTAGGAGAGTATGAGGGGCTGATCCAGGCCCCGGGGCTTGAGTAGAGAGCAGCAGAGCTGTACTCCTGCGGGCCAGTCATGTATGAGCTGTAGGGGCTCAACATGTGTGGGTGGGAGTGAGATGATGGTGTGTACATGCTTCCAGAGGCAGGAGTCAGATTCAGAAAGCTGCTGCTGGCCCCTGAACCCCCCAGTGGGCTCAAGCGCTCAGCCTTCAGGGCCTCCTGAAGCCGGGGGCTCTCCCCTCCCTCTCGGCCTGGAGATGGGTATCCATCTCTGGAGGTGGTGAATGAGGAAGTGGTGTAGAGGGAGGTTGGTGTGTGTGAGTGAAGCTGGGTTTTGGTTAGGGGACTGCTGCTCCAGGTGGAGACTGGGGGGTTGTAGGGCGAGCTCAAGGAATGGCTTGCTGTCCCATCCAGCAGCTGGAAGTTGCTGAGGAGGTGGGGTGAGGTAAACACCTGCCGAACTGTGGAAGGAGGAACAGAAGAAATAAAGTCATGATTGGCAGTGTGGATGTGGAGGTGAGTTTGTTGGGAGAAGGCCATTGGGAGCACCGACCTGAGCTGTGTCTGTAAGTGGACGGTGCTCGGCTGTGGCCTGGGCTGGAGAAGAACGAGGGCAGGCCGCTGTAGTCTGTGTCCTGGCTGGAGAAGAAGGCTTCACTTTCTTCTCCTGGGGGCAGCAGGCTGGGCTCAGAGGAGAAACTGGCCAGAGGGTCTGAGCTGAGCAGAGATGGAGACACCCAGTGGGACTGTTCAGATGAATCCTCCATGCTGACAGGGAAATTCTTAACCTGCGAAAAGAAATTTATCTTTAACGGAAAGCTAAAATGAGATTTGAAATTTTGTTTCACCATTGGAAAAGCACAGTGTAGAAAAAGCTGTGTGATTTACTGTAACTCTGATTGAGGCAGATACATTATCACTACGCTGTTCACAACAACCAGTGTAACTTGAAGTTATCAGGGACAAGTTCTCTCGACAGTAGGCTTCTTGAAACTTCCTTTTCTAGGATCCTCATTTGACTGTGGTTGAAAGTAAAAACTAAAAATACATGGGTCTATAAATGTAGTGATGCAGCAAGTGACCAAACAGTTTCTGAGTGGCCTTTCTACGATAGGTGTGCCAGTTAGAAGAATGCAAATATACAGCATGCTCTGAAGAAGCGCTACAGGGAAGACAAACAGCATCACACTCCTACAAAAAAATGCAGATTCTCAAGGTGGAAGTGTGAATCATTGTGGGGATTTTAAATTAAGTATTCATACTGTAAATAGTGATGTTTTTCACAAAAAATGAAATATCCCTGCAGTTTTCAGTTCTGAGATGAGGGAAAAAAAGCCTGACAGCACCATTGCTTCATTAAAAAACGTCAATTGCATTGTTTGGACTGCTTTACAGAAACTATGTCACAGCAACCCCATGAGAATTGCATTGCTGTCCTCACGGCGTATGTTTAGAGGGTGAGAAGAGGAAAGAGGAGAGGCTGATAGCGTCTGATAAAGTCTGAGAAAATCTGATTATGACTGCATTATTAAAATTCTAAATATACACAGCTCCACTGACACAACACAACCCTTATCTCATCTGATTAATAGAAATCTATTAGACAAGAAATGTGGCAAACGTAAAAATGCAGCAGTGTGAGAAAGCAAATAAACAAATGAAGAAATTAAATCAGGCGGCAATCACATTTAGATAGATTCCATTAGCTTTACTAAACAACATGGTGGTTAAAAATTGTTTTCCCATATTAATACACTTGCATATACATGAAAATACATATAACAAAAACATTTAACATATTATTTGGAATCATTATTAGACACAAATTATTTTAACCCCAATATATCTAAAAGTGTGACAGCCAAGATCAGCTGATTGAAATGTGTTAATTTGTTGGATCCCTTTTTTGCTACAGTTATAGAGACTCGTGGTTTAAAAATAAAAATATTTTGTTAAATGAAATGAAATTTAAAATAAAATGCTAAAAAGTTTTAGAGGAACTGCCAATTTCATTGACAAGGAAATAGAGTGTCCGTCAGCCTAAAGCCAAGTCATCACCTCTCCTATCTCTACAAGTCACAGGCAATCAAGCAATATGGTCTAAGGTGATATTAAACTATCCATAGTTCAAGTTAGCAGAAATATTGTTTCATAGGCCAGAAATCTTTTTGCCAGATCAATTCAATTACACACTGGGTGCAGAAGAATACAGGACCAACAGGAGACAAAGAGCGGAGGGGTCACCTACCTGAGTGGACGTCACAGATGAGTGAGGTGAGCAGCAGGACACAGCTACACTGTCTACCTCAGTACAGGCTGACGGCTACAAGAACAACTCCTCCAACCACCAGCAAAGTTTAGGGCTAAGAGACAGTCCGTGGGAGGGGTTGGGGACAACTTTTTTTTTGAAAGACACACCTCTTTGGTCCAGAGTGAAGAGCTAATATGAGGATAATTGTAACATATTAACACCTCTGAATGTAAAACTATGTGTAATTTAACTACAAATATTCCTGGAAAAAAGTGTTGCCTTATGACAAGTTGCTGGGCCCTGAAACAAGTGCAAAAAGTGAAGTCTTTAAATCTTGGTTCTTCTGCTCTTCCTTTATGGCTGTGTGCGCTGCAGTGTAGTATTGATAACATGTTTGTATCTCTAATGATTTCCACAGAGGAAGCTCCACATATTAAAAGCATATCTGCACCAAACCAAGGCCATTATCAAGCAGCTAGGCTTCCTGATGGATGGGGAAGAGCAGAATAAGTATACTTTAGGTGGCGTGCTATATATTTATTTGTAGGATTTAAAGTTTGCAGAGAAACACACAGAAATGCCATATAAATGATGTCTTACAGCTGTTCCCAGGCACAGTGGTCATTATACAGATGGGTGCTTTTTGTCTGTTAATGAAATGTGCATACAACCCCTGATAAGACTGAGCCCACATGGAAAAGAGTTTGACAGACATTTAAACAAAGCAAATATAAAATGCAAAGACTCAATTTCTTTGTGGTCCAGCATAGTTTAGAATGGAACACAGTGATGCAAATTGAGAGACGAGCTGCAATCATGGGGGAGAGAGATATGGTCTGGACACAGTCTGGTTGTGCACAAGCCCGTCACTGTCCCAGTCATTTGATAGTCAAAGTAGCTCCCCAACTTTCCTCTCTCTTTGTTCATTTACAGTTTTCAGGGAAATCAGCAAAGGAAAACAGTTGGGAAGAATTGAAGCCTTTTTTATTTGCAACACTAGATCTTTTTCTGTCATTTAACCCGTATCAGTTAAATTAAAAAGACATCCTGCTAAGGTAATGGCAGGCTGATAAACCGCATCAGTTAGGGCAGATGCAAATCAATGTATAGGCCATGCTAACTGTAGCACAAATTGTAATGTGTTGCCTATTTCCTTTAATGTGTCACTCTCTACAGTGGCATTAAATGCTCATGCTGTGGCAGCAGAAACAGACGTTCAGTACTGTCTGGGAAGTGCAGCATATAGAGAGCACTCATGCTTATGGGCTGTTTGTTGTTGTTGTCCTTCTTCATTATGTCGGAACTGGTACCATAAATGGTCTCTTGTGAGGCTGATTAAATATGCATGCATTTGTCTTTACTTTTATACATTACTTATGCTTTTCATTTGTGCTTAGTGCTGCAGCCCAGGGTTCAAAGTTTGCAGGTAACGTGGAATATTTAAATTACGTGCAGGCATGAATGTGTTTTTCTGCATGAGTTTGCTCAGTGATAAATTGGATGTACAGGATGCAGCCTGCCTTTCACACATTGCATACTGGGTAGGCCTCTGCCTGCTATTACGGCTGAAGAGGGTAAGTAAATTGATGATGCTAATTTATTGATTTTTCTTCCTACCCATACCTTAAACCTTTATCCTTTCTAAAAATCGTTTATGCGTCTGTCACTATTGGTTCTATATTTATAAAATAAGATAATCTATAGTTTTGTTTTAGAGACAGTAATTGAATGGTACATGAGAGCATGGTAATGTGTGTGTGAGGCTAATATTAGTGAAATAGATCTCACTCTGGAGTGAAAGAGTGAGATGAGGTCTCTGTGGCAGTGTGGACAGCTGGGCAGGGACGTGGCTGCTGCCGCTGAGTGAGTTGGCTGCTCTGCTCTGATAAGAGGTTATCAAGATTAAAGGAGGAGGCCAGGAATTACAGACCCGCCGCTCGTTGTCATACAGCAGCCCAGACATACACTTAGACCTGCAGGACGTTGCAGCATGTCCGTGGTTGTGCCATGTAAGTCACATAAGCCTGTGTAAACACAAGCACAGACACACACACACACACTCACACTCACACACCACGCCTGTTCTGTTGACAGTATCTTGACAGAAGCAGTTTGATCTGACACTTGAACGTCTTGTTGGACAGTTGGGAGGTTGTGTGAGCCCATTGTAGCTGGGTGACGGATGGTGTTGTGTGTCAGCAGCAGACTTTGGGTACAGCTTTGCAATTCCCAAGAAACAGGCTTCTGGGTAGGCGGTGGTCTTATCTCTGCCAAGCAGGGCTGCATTGACATGCCCAGGAGAGCTCTCCGCCTCTCTCTCTCTCCCTCTCTCTCTCTCTCACACACACACACACACACACACACACACACACGCACACACACACACACACACACACACACACACACACGCACACGCACACGCACACAAAACATCATTCTTTAGCTTTACTCCTTATTTTCTCAGCGGTTACTTCCATTATTAGTCAACACAGGAAAATTAGTGTATTTTTGCCACATGATTTTGATCTGCACATCATGTAGCAGCAGTTCATTATGAGTTGTGTGCATGTGCAACAATTAAAGTCAGCTGGTTTAGTGGCCAAACCTTGGCACTCTTGTGTCACTCTCTGAGATATCATAGCCTTTTATGTTGCTGATTTTGTGTAATCTCAGTATTCCCTGGCACCTCTGAGAGTCTCCACAGGACAATGACACGCAAAACCATTTAGGCGAAACCCTCAAAGTGTAGAATTTTAATTTTCTCAGTTTTTGATGCCAATAGCTTTTTGTGCACCTTTTGTGTTTCTTGTTCAAATAAACTGATGTATTTCTTTAAATAAATTCTCTCTACCTTTCACCCACCATTATTTCATTATTATTTTAGTGTAGTATAGTATAGTATAGTAAAGTATAGTAAAGTACATTGATGGTGTACAGTAAGTATTAATTACAACTATTGAATGTTCATATGTGGGTAATGTGGTGTTTGTGTACAAACAATTTAAAAGTACATTGTTTATTTTTAAGGTGTAACTTCACCTTGTTAAGAGAAAAAGATGACACCTCAGGATGGTTCCATTAGCCTAGATTTTTTTTTTTTAGCAGACTGTGTGGATTTAAATGACAGTGTGAGCAGCTTTAAGTCATTAAATAACATCACTACACATTCAGTTGAAGAGCAGGATGTGAAATACACTAACAGACATCCACAGAAAGGAAATCCTGGAAGAAAGATGAATCACCTGAGGCCTGAGCTGCCCTCTAGTGGTACGATTTAAAATATTCACTTTCATTTTTACTAGATTCAATATATTGTTTTATAGTTTAAGTTTAAATAAACTATATAATCTTGATGTGTGCCTACATTTATTTAACGTTATAAACAAAATAGACAATTAAAATGGGTTTATATGGCCCAAATATTTTTATCTAATCACCTGTGATTTGATTAAACCAAACACGCCTCGTACAAGTAATTAAAAGTGCTGAGAAGAAATGTGGTGCTGTTTTTAAACCAAGGTTTCATTTTTCATTTTATACCCTTTATATATTTTCCCAACCCTTCTCAGATTTCACTCGGAGCAGCTGTTAGCCTTGAACTATAACTACAGCTGGAAGTATAACTACAATTATAACTATGAGCTCTGTCACAGATTTGTTTTTGGATGTGTACTGTCTCATAGTATTTTAATACTAATACTAATAATAATAATAATAATAATAATAATAACAACAACAACAACAACAACAACAACAACAACAACAACAACAACAACAACAATAATAATAATAATAAAACATTGACACATTTTCAGTTGAATATATTGCACAATTTATC
>OMLM01020147.1:97143-117997 GCA_900302695.1 Helostoma temminkii | reverse complement strand
TCTGCTTCTACTTCTACTACAACAACAACAACTACTACTACTACTACTAACAACAATACTACTAATAATAACAATAACAACAACAACAACAACAACAACAATAATAATAATAATAATAATAGTTTCAATATTTCATTTATGTAAACGATGTTTAAGCTATCTGAAATGCACTGAATAACTAATAATATTATTATATTAACTCGAAATAACATGATGCTTTTCTTTTGGTAAAGACTTGGATTCATGACCTCAGTAAGTGGCCTCAGAGCCAATGAAACACACCTATTGATACCGACATATGTGGGAACACAGAAAGGGAAATTAACGAGGAGCACCTGAATGCAGCCGCAGCTGACGCTCTGCAGGAAACAAACGTGAACATGAGCGAAGGAAAAGCTCCTGTCACCCTGAAATTAATCCTCGTAGGAAACTCTGGGTAACGTCAACCAACTTTTGTTTACGATCTTATGTCATTTTATAGACGCTTTTATTTAGTTATTTATTTATTCCCGCTCCGTAAACAGCTGTTTCAGTTTCATTTAGGTGACTAATTTACTGTAAAGCCGTGGTAGAGTTCTGTAGGTTAGTCTACAGAGAGTAAAGCTTTTGTATGTAGTGGTTGTGTGAGAGGATGAACTGCAGAGTGTTTGTTTAAGGGGGGGACAGATTTGAGTGTATTGTACCTTTACCCCATATATGTGTGTGTGTGTGTGTGTGTGTGTGTGTGTGTGTGTGTGTTTGCTCAGGGTGGGAAAGTCCTCCTTCATGAACAGATATGTCAATCACCGCTTCACCAACATGTATCGAGCCACCATAGGCACTGATTTCTTCTCCAAGACAGTCAACTTAGATGGGGACTCAGTCACCCTGCAGGTAACCCCTCTGTCCACCTGTGCAGCCACAGTGAAACACAAACCACCTGTAGGACATGTTTCCGTTCCCACAGTAACTCTCAGTTTGATAGGACTTTGACTCCCATCTGTGTGTCTGTGTCAGATCTGGGACACAGCAGGTACTGAGAGGTTCCAGTCTCTGGGTACCCCGCTGTACAGAGGTGCCCACTGCTGCATGCTGGTGTTTGATGTCACGTCCAAGGCCAGTTTCTGTGCTCTGGAGGGCTGGAGGAAGGAGTTTTTGGTCCAGGGCGAGCCCCAGGACCCGTCTCACTTCCCTTTTATTGTATTGGGGAACAAGACTGACCTGAGCGACCGAGAGGTCAGTCATAAAAACAGAAGTTTATTTGCTTTAAGCCAATCAATCCATTTTTAATTTGCTCTACTGAAATCAATACTGATTAAACTCTTATAGCAGTTGTATATTTTATTATTTATAACCACTTGTCTAATGATGGACATTACATAAATACTATGTGATACCATATGCTAGTACCATTAGAGGCTGATGGTATTGAAATATTTTGTAACTCATCTGAGGCTCAAGAGTTGTGAAATGTTGGTAAAATATGATGAAATCATGAACTCAGCTTGTTTGAACATTCGTCAGTCAGTTGACTGAAGAACTACTGATGTAAATGTGAGGATGACACTTAAAAAGACAGATCGCTTGTGTTGAATATTGGGCAGATTAGTAATGAAAATAAATGTTAGTATTTTAGTCAGATTCATATATAACACAATATCACTAACAGAAGTGTCCTGTAATTATCACAGCTCTAAAAGCAGTGAATAAAACTAGTACTTCACTGAAAGAAGAATTGTATAATGTTGCTGTTGTCGTCCTGTAGGTGTCTCGCAGGACAGCCCAGCAGTGGTGTGAGGACACAGGAGCAGAATACTTTGAAGGAAGCGCTAAAGAAGACGTAGACGTAGAAAAGCCATTCCTGAGAGCGGCTCAGAGCGCTTTACAACAGGTAACTCGGTGAACTACGTTCGCATTTAACAGAAGAAAGACACAATCTCTCTATGTTTAACATGTTTATTTTTTTGATGATAAAAGATACATTACTCCCTACAGTACAAAAAACACACATTGGAAAATACAGGACATTTCCAGATAACCTGCAAACAGCCGAGAGAAACTCGCAACGCCTGTGAGTGCTGAGAGCAGCACTCGTCCCAGTGTGGGAAAGTTCAGAGAGACCTCGGCACTGCTGATGATGACCTATCTAACGAGGGTGCAAAAATAGTGACCCAGCAAAGGTACTGTGGAAGGAAAGGACACAATTGTATACCACATGGAGAGAGGAACAAACTCATTAAATGTTTTTTTTTTTTTTTGAGAACTTTCAGCTTATGGTCTAACTTAAGGCATCACTACTAAAATACACTGCTTTTGCATGCATGTCTAGTTTTGTTCAACAGACACACCGACACGCACAAAATTCTGAATGCATATGAAGAGAGAGTTCGTTTCTAGAAAGAAATCAGGGGAAAAAACAGACACCAAGGTGCGAGCCCGAAGAAAGGCGACAAGCTGAAACCTTGGCTCCGATCTTCCTTCCTGGCCGTTACCACAACTGAATCCGCCCTTACAAAGTAGATACACACTCATGTCCAGGCAGAAACCTCCTCCCTGTGAGATTGTAATGAACCTAGCAGTGATTCAGACTCCTACAGTGAATCAGCTTGACAGAAGCAAATCAGAACAATCAGGGAGACTATATATATTTATATATATATTTGTTTCTTTTATAAGCAAAAACACAAAAGGCAATCAAGAGATGACCAACATGTAAAAACAGTTTGTTACAGGTAATTATATAAAAGGCCAAGATGTTTTTTTGTTTGTTTTATTCTTGCTCTATGAACGAACTAATTTACAAGTGAGTACACTCCAGCTATGTAAGCTTTCTTCCCAAGACATCCCCATTCAAAGACATACGGGTTTGACATGTCACAATTAGCTTGCACACCATCTGTAGTCTGAAATACAGAAGCCGTGGAAGAAAAAAAAATTAAAATTTATTAAATGGATTCACATACATCAATAGGATAGGGAAAATAGCTCTACTAATATAATTTGCCATTCTAAAAATTAAAGAAGAGGTGAGACACCACATTCATGAGCATAAAAAGCGTAGGACAACTGATTGGGATGTTAAGGGGGACAGGTATGAAAAGATTTGAAGTTATTTTCCTCATTCCATGTTTGGCAAACAAAACAACACAAGCATTGAATAGTAAACAAAGTAAAAACGCTCCTCTCCCTGGGTCCACTTCAAATTTCCTCAGGTCTATAACCTCTGTGATTCTACTTGGAACAAATACAAAAGTCTTTCTCTCTTTCATTACTGTCTGTTAACAACAAGAACATACGACCAAATGAATGAAGATTGTTTAAAAATATAGTGGCAACCTCAACTCAGCCACCTATCTTCCCATGAACACAAACTATGGGGATGAACAACAGTTAAAAAAAGTGATGTTTTTAAAAATGCACACAACATACACATACACACAGGAGAAAAAAAAAGCTTAAAAAATACAAAAATAAACTACACAAAAGATCTTTTGCGACATTGCTTGCTAATTTTTTGGGAAGATTTTTTTTCTGTGTGTGCTGCAAGTCTCAGTCCTAGCAAAGTCTGTCATTTATTCTCTACAAATCTCTTCCTTTGTCATTCTTTTTTGTCCACTTCAAAGCGTCGGCCACCAGTCCTCATCTTGGGGGTAAAAAGCGCACAGTGATGACATTACCAGGAGACTGGAGTCCAGTCCGATGACTGTACAGACTTGGTTCTCAATGAATGAAGTTGTTTTGAGCAAAAAAAAGAAAGGAAAAAAATGATGTCCTCTTTTGTTGAGGACAAGTGCTTTATTTGATTCCATACCAATTTTTTTCCTTTCATCTTAACTAATGCCTCCACAGCCTTTTCAACACTGTACATCATTTCATGTAGTCTCTCTCTACATCCCCCCAGGATTCACAAAACAAAGAGGGGAAAAAAACAAAACAGAAAAACAGGTAACATTGCGCTCAGGCTGGCTCCCAGTTTGTGAAAGGTGTAAATGCTTCTCTATGCTGCTCAACTACTGAAACAAGCCAAAAATAGATGTTAAGGATGGAAGGGGATGTGACTGAAAAAGATAATGTGCTTCTAAGTTTGTGTTGCTCTAAAAATAGTACGACCAACTGAACGAGGAGGAAGGAGGATTTTATCTACAGAAACATCTCTCAGATTGACTTTCGTCTCGGCTTCATACTGTTGTTCTGCTTCCATTGCTGTCTTGATCTGAGACTTGAGGGTGGGATGAGATTAGGATGAGGATGAGGAGGTGGAGGAGGGGGTGAAGGTCACTCTTCCTGATAAAAGGACAGCGAGTGGAAAAAAAGACTGGGAGGGGTCTCTGGGCAACCTCACTGGTCCGTCCTTGCTTTCTTTGGACCAGTAGCCTTACTGCAGGAGGACACACAAAAAAAATAGTAAAGCATACTTTATTCATCAGTGCGATGTTAATGTCGAGCCTGTGTGGTGTGTATGAAATGAAAACTCTTTACTTACGTATCGGGAGAGGTGCCTGGTCTTTTGGGCGCCGGTTTTGCAGAGGCGGCATCCTTGCCAGATTCTACAAATCAGTGATGATGAAAAATGTCCATTATCTATGAAGTAACTACTCACAAATGTTTAAACATCATTTGAACGTCATTTGCTGTCCTCACCTTGTAGCCATCGAACTTGAGTGGCTGGACCATAACCCTTCTCGTTGCGGGCAGCGATGCGGAAAATAATGGCTGGCTTAGTTGTGTAGTCGATGTGGGCGTTGGAAAGGCTGGATGACTGCACCAAGCATGAAGGGTTCGGTCCACAATACACTCGCATGAAGGCTAGCTGGGCCGGGGTGGAAGCCTTGGCTTCAGCTGTCTGGTTGCTCTGGATGGCCAAGTACACGGAGTACTCAATGATCTTCCCTGATGTCACATTTGGTGGCTCCCAGGTCAGGTGGGCACCATCTGGGCTCTGTGGAGGAACAGTGGTAGAACATGACTTAGGGCCTGAAAGCATTGGCTCCAGAGTGTAAAGGTTTTGTATGACACACAAAAGAGGCAAAATGCTTCAGAGTGCGATGGTGTTTACCTTGCTGATTTTGATGGCACAAGGTGCCCCAGGGAAGCCTGGTAGGCAAGTCTTGAATGCAGATATCTCTGAGAAAGCGCCACGACCACAAGCGTTAATTCCAGCAACACGGAACTTGTAAGCCGTTCCAGGTTGCAGCTCCATCTTCTTCATCTGGCTGTAGTCAGGTATGACGCCAGAATCATCCTATCAAAAAAACAAAAAAACAAACAGATTAGAGATACATACTGATATCCAGTCGTTAAAGCACAAAAGCAGCTTTCCAAGACACTTACATCTCCTAGAGAATCATCTGTCGGCACATAAAAGTGTGTGACAACCATATTAGTCACTTTTACGATTCCAACATCGAACCACTGGTTTTCTTTCTTTACGACAGGTTTCACTGGGGCTGGCTGAGGGGCTTGTTTCTGTATGGTAAAAAAACAAAAAGGTCAAAATGGCTCACATCACCGTCTTTGACATGTCTGAATCAGCCAGACTTTGTAATACTACAACATCCCATATGCTACTTACCTCCCCCTCAATGCCATTGGCGACTTCTGCAAGTGTGGCTGCTGCCTGCAGTTTGGCTGGACTTGCCACCGATACAGAGGGTGCAAATGTGCTTGATGGAGCAAGTGCTGTCAAGTCAGAGGAAAAAGGTGAATACTGTACCCAACAAACTTCAAGTAACAAAAAATGTAAATATATAAAAAAGTCTTACTCTCAGCAGTGGTACGTGGTAGCAGGGAGGCTACAGCGCTAGTGACTGCAGCAGCCATCTCGTTGTGGCCATTACTTTCGACAGACGGATCGTTGAGACTATCAGCAGGTGCAAGACCCTCAGTGGGTAAGCTTGTGTCCACAGTGGCTTGCTGGGCTGCAGCCTGAGCCTCCTGCAGCTGCTGCTGCTGTTGTACTAGCGCTGCAAGCTCCTGCTGGGTCAGCATGATGGGGATGTTTGTGGTTTGCTGGCTCTCTCCAGTGGAATCGCCTTCACCTGCAAAACAAAGTATTTGAGAATCCATTTGCACCACAATCAGGGCAACCTTTGGTGGCGCTACTGTTCAAACGCTAAATAAACCAACTCACTCATTACAGCTTGCTGAGCTGCCTGGAGCACAGCCTGGATAGCAAGGGCCTGGGCTTCTTCAGTGGCTGCTGCCTGAGCAGCAGCCTCTGCTGCTGCGGTCACAGCCAGCTCCTCATCTGACAGCCCCGTCACCATGAGTGTGGCTCCCTGACCCTCAGACATCAGCTCAGACGGCAGGTTTAAAGCTGTTGCTGCTGCTTCTCCCTAAAAAGGAACACCACAAGCATTACATTTAATAAGCATCGATAGTTCAGAAGTTCATAGTAAGGAGCAAACACCGTATTTGTGTGACATTTACCTCTGCTTGTGTATCCATAGCGGTGGCTCCCTCCTCTGCAGGTGCAGCTTCTGCCGATGCTGCCTCATCAGTATGCATTGGTTCCTCTGTGGAGCTGGCAGCAGTACTCACGCCCTCTGTAATTGATGAGATAGACTGGAGAGAGACAAAGAAAAAATAATGTCACACATTTCAGCTTATCAGATTCAGGCAGTAGAAACTAAGATCCAACATCTGCCAACACTAATCACTGTGGAGTCTGTTTGTGCTATTCTTACTGGTACTGAGGGTCCTGGGGCTGGTGTAGACTGAGTGACAGTAGTGATGGCCCTGCCCTGGGTGGTGGTGACCATGCCAGTTGATGCAGTAGTAGAGGCCACTTCTGTGCTGCTGGTACCTTCTGCTCCCTCCTCTGTCTGCTGGGCTGCTTAAAAGATACAAAGACACAGCTGAAGTTTGATTTTATACCAATAAATCAAATTCACATGTAAGACAAGAATCTACCATGAGGCAAGTCTGCCCTTCTATTGTATCTGTTAGAAGATCAAGAACAACCTGGCATGAGTTAAAAAAAAAGAGCTAAACTTCACTTTCAGGTTAACAATTTGTTAGTCTTAAAAAGCAGAAACTGTATCCTAGTGAGCTCACAGTAACAGTATATGATGCCATCCATATACCTGTGCCTTCGCCTGTCTCCATACTGCAGGTGGCAGTGGTGGCTGTGTTGGTGGTCCCAGTCTCATGTGTTTCACAGGGTGGGTTGGAGCACACTCTCTGGACAAGGCCCGTTGCTGCGCTGGTCTGGTCACCTCCCATGCTGGAGGTGGCTGTGGACGGGGTGTTGGTGGTCCCTGTCTCATGGGTTTCGCAGGGTGGGTTAGAGCACACTCTCTGCACCGTGCCCATCTGACCTGCATTCATGTTTGATGTCGACTGCGTGGCTGTGTTGGTGGTACCTGTCACGTGGGTCTCACAGGGTGGGTTGGAGCACACCTGGGGGGCTCCCCCCATGTTAGAAGATGCTGTGGTAGCTGTGTTAGTTGTCCCAGTTTCGTGAGTCTCGCATGGTGGGTTAGAGCACACACGCACTGCAGACATGTTTGAAGATGCAGTTGTGGCTGTGTTGGTGGTGCCTGTTTCATGGGTCTCACATGGCGGGTTAGAGCAGACCTGCCCTGCTCCAATTGTAGCAGAGGAGGTGGTAGCTGTGTTGGTGGTTCCTGTCTCGTGGGTCTCACATGGCGGGTTAGAGCAGACCTGCCCTGCTCCAATTGTAGCAGAGGAAGTGGTAGCTGTGTTGGTGGTTCCTGTCTCGTGGGTCTCACAGGGTGGGTTGGAGCAGACCAGGGTGACTGTCCCAGAACCCTCTCCACCTGTTCCAGCATCAGTGGAGCTAGGCTGCTCAGAGGTTGGTGAAGCCAGGATGGACACTGGCAAATCTTGCACTGGTTGAGCTTCTACTCCACTGGGAGTTGTGATCAGAGTCACCTGGGTGGGCTGGTTCTGGAGAGAGGACAACAATTTCACTGTCAAACTTTCACCCTTAACTTACAAAGCACAGTTTTTTTATGACTTTGCCTTTATACACAACCACAATGGATTTAAAATAAAACAAGATGTGACTAATAGACCCAACTCTGTGATACACAGCAGTAAGTCTGAAGTCTCTTTTCTTGTATTGCAATTCAGCAATTAAAACCATATGATACTGACATCACTGCTTTTTGCCTCAATGACTAATGTAGCATTAGCCACCAGAAGGACAAGTGGTTGAGCCTTACCTGTACTGTGATTGTTGAGGAGGGCAGTGTGGAGGCAGAGGTCAGACTGGTCTGAGCAGCTGACACAGTTATGGCAGTTGGGTTGATGACCTGGCTGGACAGGGTAGCAATGGTTCCCAGTGTGGTGATGGGAGTAACCAGAGAGGCGTTGGAACTGTCCACAGTGCCGCCTGCCAGGCTGGTAGAGACTGTTCCAGTGACTGTCCCAAGAGTGGTGACACCTTGATACAAGATAAGTAGAATTAACTCATGAAATCCATGGATATACAGTATGCTGTGTCAAGTAAAGAGTCTGCAGTGTTTCCCCTAGGTTTACAGCATTGGGGGGGCAGCGGTGGGGGAGTCATATATCAGCATGTTGAAACAGCAAAATCAGATATGTTAGCGGAAGAGAAAAAGGGATGTTGTAGATCAAATAATTTGGTGGACAAAAATAGCCTGTGGACAATTGATATGTTATCAACGTATCAACATATTTGCTGTGTACACATCGGGGGAAACTCCTCTGTGCGTGACACAGAGAGCAAAGGAAAAATTACATGCCGTCATGTAAAGATAAATAACACAAAGCTATTTGGTTTGGTTAATAAAATAACAAGGTATAGACCTGTTCTATAGGAGATGTAACCTTAAACAACTGCTGTTGTGAGCTGGTGCTATACAGAAAATAAATTTAAATAAAATTCTAGGCAGGCCTTGGCGTACTGTTGGTGGAGCAATGCCTCGCTAATATAATGGTGGGGAAAACGCTGGTGTGTGAAAATTACATGAATGCCACACAATAGTATACTGGATTAAAACAAGGACATTGTAACTCTCACCTGTAGTCCCCTTGACCACCAGAGTGGTGACAGTGGGCTTAACGGCAGACACTGTCACTGGCGTAACGAGTCGAACACCACCCACTGTGCTCATGGGCACAGTGCGCAAAATAGTGCCTGGTTGTCCGGGAGCACCCTTCAAAACCACCTGAAGACACATAATTCAGTATTAGTTGTTAACACAAAGATGACTTCTAGAGAGACTAGAGCACACGTGGAGTCAGTTTACCTGTGTCAGTCCTTGCTGGCCAGCTGCTGTAGCAAGTTTGGGCACTGCAGTGATAATTTTACCAGGGGTTCCAGTGGTCATCACCTTTGTGGTAAGGATTGTGATTGGCGTTTTCATGCCAGCACTGCTCGTCACACCTGCGATGACAAAAGCAATCAAACTTTTTATATCAAATGGCGATTAACTTGCCTAATACCAGCCCCTGTGAATCTGAAGCTGTGCACAACTCTTAGCACTCATTTTTAGGCAGGCTTGTTGGGGTTAGTATTTGTGAAATACCTGTAGCTCCAGGCTGCGTCATGATGGCCGACATGGGGATGGTCTTAATTATGGTGGTACCCTGCTTAGTGGTGGTAGGAGAGACGCCGCTGATGTTGAGGATAGTGGGCTTGTTTCCAGTTCCTCCTGCCTGGGAAGTGGTGATGATGGTTGTAGGCTTGCCATCTGCAGAGGTTACCAACTTCAGGATAGTGCCCGCTGGGAGGGGACCCTTTGTCTGGGGAAAAAGGCACACGTTATGCAAACCACTTGGGCAAAGACATTCTGTCTCAGGAGTTTTAAGCTACCTCCTGTTTTTTTCCTGCACTCATGCAGATAGCTGACCTGTATGATCTGTGTGAGAGGGTTAGTGGAAGCCTGGCCTGTGACAGCTGATGTCTGCACTGGCTTGGTTTGTACCACAGACATCATCTTGCCAAGGTTGGAGATCTGCCGACATAGGAGAGAGACTCAAGTTCATGAGTCACCAGAAAACATCGGACAGCACAGGGAGTTCACTGGGAAGGTGGACCAATAAACTGGTGGCTGTATGAATCATTCCAGTCCTAACTGACCAACAGTCATGCAGCTCACTAATGTCATGCTCCTCGTTTTCTCAGTGCTGAGTTCTCCAGCAGTCACTGTAGGCCAAACCTTACCCCCTCCCCTACTGTTCAAACTCAGATAATGTTGTCACATGTCTTGTGACAAGACAAAAAAAAACTTTCATAGCATGCTTGTGAAAGCAACAAAGGATGCTCTCAATGTGGTCTTTAAATATTACACTAAGCTACTGTTCCATAGAATCCTGGTTTCTTACCAGAGTGCCACTACTGCCCATTGTGAGGGGACTCTTGACCAGGGTGATAGTTTTGGTGACTCCTCCCACAACAGTGGTTACCACCTGGGCCTGCTGAGCCACTGTGACCGCACCAGACTTGTGAACGGTGATGATAGGTCTGGTGGTGGTAGGAGAGGACGCCGTTGCTGTGCCCACCTGGGCTGCAGCAGTCTTCAGCATCCGAGTGGCCGGGTTACTGACCTACAAGCACAACATTTATTTAAGAACTGACCTGGGACAGACAGAGCTCACAACATAACAAATAAGAACTTTAGATCTATACCATGACTGGAGAAGCCACTTTTACTGTGGTTGTGCCAGGTGAAACAGCTACTGTTTTCAGAATGGTGGTGCCTGCAGGAACATTGAGGACAGTGCCAGCAGAGGAGGGAGGGATCTTCTGTGTTGCTGCAGCTGCGGCAGCCAACGCTGCCATACCACTCATCTGAGGGCTACTGCCAATTGGCTAAAAAAATACAAAAAGCAAACAGTTGTTAAACACATTTGCCTCTCTATAAATATATTTCAAGTGTGACAACTTGTTATGTAAAATTGCTTATACCGATCCCTGGGTGGTCTGAGCAGGCACTACCATTCGAACACCTGGAGGAAGAGATGTCACAGTGACTGGGGATTTCCCAGGCTGACTGGGACGGACTGTGACAACAGATGTGCCTGTGGCAGACTGTTGGGCTGCAACCTTCAACACAGCTGTAAAGTAAGACAATCACTGATTAGCCTTCATGGACAGTTTTAATGTAGCTTCCAAGTATAGTGGCAACAATGGCCTTGACAAATGTAATACCTGTCTGTGGCAGGCTCTGTGCCGAGGGTGCTGCAGCAGCTGGTGCAGGGCTCTTTGGAGAGTTCACAGGCTGTGAAGGGGTTGCACTCATTGCTGGTGAGGTTGCAGCTGGAGTGGCAGGGATGTCATACTTCTGCAGCTGCAGTAAATAGGTGTCTGCAGTAGAGACTGCACCCCAGCTCACTTCTAGAGAGTTTGTGTTGGCACGGACTAACTGAACCCTGGCAGGTGCATGTGGCCGCTCTGCGGAGACAGAGGACAAAAAATTAAACATGTAACCATTTGGCAACCCGAGCCACTCAATAATGATGAACCAATCACACCACACTATTATGACACAAAAAGTACACCCACCTGTTTCCAGATACCAGAGGTCTTTACAACAGACCTGGTTGTTCCAAGCCTTACGATAACCATCACGGCCACTCCAAACATAGAGTCTGGAATTGATGGCCACAGCACAATGGCCAGCACGGGCCCTTGGGATGTTGTCTTCAAGAGTATCCATCAACACTGACTCCCAACACATGGTGTCTACAGACACACAGTAGAAAGTTAACACAAGTTCAACCGGTGTCTTTTAGAATATAGATATAGGTGTAGAGATAGTAAAAGTCAGACAAACCAAGATTTAGGCAAGCAAGAGTGTTTGTGCACTTCCACTCTTTCTCGTGTGTGGCCACTTTTACATCATCCATTACCAAAGGAACCCATCCTCCAAAAACATACATCCTGCACAGTGGACAAAAAAAATCTGTGTGAAATGATGCCATCAGAACTAACCTGCTCTACTGGAAATTTAAACATGAGTAAAAACAACATTCAAGTGAAGGTGACGCAGTTTTCTCACTTGTTTGTGATGGTTGTAGCAGAGTGAAGGCTTCTGGGAAGCGGTGCTGTGCCGCTTACTGATGGTTTGTTCCATGTCAGAGTATCTGGAGGCAAACACAAGCAGTAAGATTTTAGCCAAAAGCAGCAATTCATTCTAACAAGTATTCACATAAATCATAACATTACAGCCAAGGTAAATTCCCACACTTTTTTGTCAAACATTAACATTTTATTCTCTCGTAAAATGTTGCAAAGGGCTGATGGTGTTCAATCCTGTTTGGTCTGACTGGGTGTCAAGGACACCTAAAAATTTCAGTGCAGTAATCTACACTTTAGAAACCTACCAATATCAAGTGTCCACAGATCTCCTAGTCGACAGCCGCTCATCCCTCCATAAATTATCAGCCGGGATTTCCTGCTTGTTTTTTCTGTATAAACCACAGCAGTGTGGCTCTCACGAGGAGGAGGCAAAACGCCATAAGTGATTGGAATATCCCACCCAACCACGTTGGAACCTGCACGAAGCTCGAGTGTGTACAGATCATTCAGGTATCTAGTGAAAAAAAAACAACAAAAACATAATCAGAACAGTGATGCTGATGTTTTCATTTCAATGAGGTGTCACTACTTGATGCAAAAGTATCCTCTGGAAAAATCTCTGTACCTGGGAATGTTGTTTTTTGGGTCCTCACTGTCATTGGCTAGCCCACCAAATAGGTAGCATTTATTGCCCACCAGTGAAAAACTGTGACCAAGACGTGGACAAGGAGGGGGCCCATTCTTCGGGTTTTTGGCCTTCAACTTTTTCCATTCCCATCTGCTGGCCTATGACAGAAATCATGGTCCACACAGCATATAATTAGATTAGATCGTAGATGAAGTTATAACAAAGTTGACCTCATTCCCTATTCCTCAGTCCGATTAGTAAGGATGTGATTGTAGGATTAGGTAGCAAAACTACCCTGTAGTGATGAAATAGCTTTTGATTGTATTAGACATTTAATTCTTCAAAGTGCAGCCTGAATAAACAAACTGAGCAGCACCTCCATAATTACACAATACTACGTAACACTGACACAGCAACGTTGCCACGCACTTTTTCTATATTAATAATCTCCAATACAATGGGTTGTATTGAAATAAAGTTGAAATGCAGCCATGCAAATGTGCATACATCCAGATGACTTAGTCCTTGCTGTGTGGGCATGTGCACTGCATAAAAAACAGTTTGTGTTATTTGAGCCTGCATGAAATAAAATGGTCCTGATCATTCAGATTTGTGGCAAAACTAAATGCAATTAGCTGACAAACACTCTGAATCTATAAATGTTATAGTTAGTACATCTGTTAAATTAGCCATTACTTCTATAGACAGATTACCTGTAATTCATATAGATCATTGCTGTACTTTCCATACTCGACCATTCCACCAAACACCAGCAACCTTGTGCCATCACAGACAAAACCATATGCAGCACACCCAGGGGGGATATCACCACGAACTGCTGGAACAAACCACTGGTTTGTTGCTAAAAAAAAAAAACAACAAAGACAGTAACATTATCAGTTGGTGCTTACCCACATCAAGCCATTCAAATAATTGAGTATTTGTATTTTATAATAATATCATGTTAATTTCAAACAAATAACCCTGTAAAAACACTTTCACACTAAGCAAAACGCGAATTTTTAAGATGGGGCACAAAACACATAATATGTCCTTTGTTTATGTACAGGAAATTGGGGAGAGGATATGTTTAAACCAACCAACATCATCCATTTTATTTTAGCCCGCCTTTTTTAGCGTGCACTAAAACCTTTCTCCACCAGAGGGGGGCAAGTTTAACCGAACCAGCTCGGCCTACTGAGGCCTGTACGCTACTTAGTTATGTACCTCACCAATCGGTCTTCGCAACTACAAAAATAAACCAAACTCTTGTGGGGATCAGACTCAGTGTTACAAATGTAATGTATGCTATTTCACATGTGGGGATTTGTTAAGTAAAACATTAGTCGTGTCGCAGAAAACAATCAGCGAAGTTATACATGCGAAGCTAAACTTACCGGTGTTGTATACATGTAATTCATCCACAATTCCTTCATTTCCACCGCCAAACACAACCATGAGCTCCTTTATAGCAACCGCTCTGTGTCCATGTCTGGGCCGCGGAACAGGACCCGACCATCCGAGGACCCGTTTCCACCGCGGCTGCAGAACCGACGCCGTGGTCCCAGACACCGCTGAGCCAGGGGCAGACATGACTTCTGTCAGGAGAAACAAAGCGCATTTATCGTAATACTTGAAGAAAATAAAAAGTTTTCACGTTAACGTCGTACAAAACAAGCACAAGAATCGAGTCGAGTAGTAAATTTCTGAAACTGCTTGTGTGGCCACAGCAGCAGAACTTAACAGTTGGTTAGCTAGCAGTTAGCATTGGCTAGAGAATACACCCAACTCAAGAAACAAGATCGCACTTTGCTTATTTAAGTAACTACCGGTTTATAGCGCGTTATACATGTTTGGCGTTAGATATTTGCTAAGAAATTCATGAAATCCCCCCCACTTCAAGTTCTGTCTCAGTTGTTTCTAACCATTGAATTCGATTCATGGAAGCCGCCATCTTGCAACCAAACAAACCCCCGCTAACGCTACTGCCAGTCTGAAAAATGGCGGAAGCGAATGAAAAAGAAAAATACATGATAGCTAGCCAACCACTTCCACAATGCACTACAATAAAAACACACCAACAAATCAGCAGTGGTCCAGCAACGCAGGACAACACATACTTGCAACACAGACTTAATCCACAGTTAAATCCGTTAGCAAGAGTCGGCTATTTTCATGCTTCTCTGGGAGTCGCCATATTGTAGCTAGCAAGCTTAGCTTTCTCTGTAACACATTTATCATAGTTTTTAATATTATACTAATATTTCTTGCGTACTTTTACTGTTGCGGGTAATGCTGAAACCGCAAGCCTGTACCCCCATCGAACAATTTACTGAAATACATCAACTCTTTAGTTGCAGTCGTAAACGGATACTAGCGTTAGCGGTACTTCGTTAGCACTAGCGGCTAGTAGCTCAACCTAATTTGCCCAAGCTAATAGCTTTAGCTGTACGGCTGGCATCTGTCAAAGCGTCGCAAAATTTTACAATTAAATGCAATGTGATTTCGTATTATTTTGACATGCATTGTTTACCTGATACAAGAGTATTTGCAAGAACAGTCTTAAAACGTAGCTAAACCGAGTGAAACTGCATAAACAGAGTGTTATTATGTTTCATGCCGTCTCTGTAAGCAGCCATCTTTTCGACGATCGGCCTACTTCTACAGCTCCCACAAGAAAAATGGCCGGGCGGTTTGTCACAACAAAGCATAACAAACCGAAAAGAGCGCAAAGATTTAAGCATTTTACTTACTTATTTCGATGCAGTAATTGCAAAAACACGACTATGTGGTCTTATCTTGCGGTAATAGTCCAAATTCATTCGATTTGTGAAGAAGTATTTCCTCTCATGCCTGCCTGGAAGCTGCCATCTTCTTGACAACCAGAGGCGGAGGAAAATGGAAGAGAGTTGGCGTCACCCAAAGTAAACATGGCGACAGAGACCCGCTCGATTTCACACAGTAGCGCATTCACAGTTTTTGTTATGTGCTTATGTAAATCGGCTTAGGATGCGCTCCATAGAGAGATGCTTCAGTGAACACTTGAAACCTATATAAAGTAAACATATCACGAGTTTCATCAAATTGCAATAAGTTGTGTTATAGCACTAGGCTTATTGTCCCTTAGTAAAGATGGCGACATCCGTGCGAGAACCGCTTTTATTTTATTATTGTAGGGGGTGCTCATTTTTTTCCACTCTAAACCTACTTAAATATGACTACACATTCACAATAATAGTGTGTTAACACTAATTTACACATTTACCGCTCGACCATATTGAAGTTACCACGCCCACATCCTCTATAGTGCGCCCTCCACCGACACAAGCACTGCCTCAGTGTAGTACCTCTGACAACAAAGTCACATTGTTTCGCACCACTGGCTGTTTAGTCACATTACAAGATGCAATATTACGAAACGTTTTGACGTTGTTTCTGATTTGTATGAAAAACGGGCTTCTTTAAAAAAAAAACTTAATTTGGTAAAAGCATAATTTAGTTGCAGGAAAATTATTAAACAATATGATGAAGAACGGGTTTACGTTTTCTGCATTAGCAGGAGCTGCACCCCACTAGATTTCACAGAAATGTTATTCACTACTACTGTTATTCCAGTGATCCTAGACCACTGAAACATGGGTACGTGAAGGTCTCAGATCCAAATATTATGTAGCATTGCAAACAAACAAACAAACAAACAAACATTTAATGCTAATATAAAAGAAATAAATATAACCCATAACACAAATAACAGCTAGAGGTATGCTTTTACATATGACTTTTCAATGATGGTTGATTCATTGGTTCAGTAGCTTTATGAAATGATGGCATTTGACTGGTATAACTAAACCTGAGCCCTGACTTGCCTCGACAAGACGGACAAAAATAATGTTTCCTTTGATATTGGAAATGTATAAATCATCATTTATTATTTCAGTGGCACACAAGCTACGTGCGATACAATCATAACCATGAATCCATGTGCTTTGTTGCAATGTACTATTAGTCCATTAGATGGCAGGCTGATGTTGATTTTGCTTTGCTGTTTGCAGCTCACGCCGAAGTCTGGTTCACACGCAACACTGACGGTACAGTATGCTTTAGATCGAATTCAAATTGATCCATATGTGCATGTCATTAAGTAAAATGACATCACTGGGCTCAACATACCACATCATTCAGTGTCATTAACCCTCAGGGTGGAAGGGGTTGAGAGCTCCTGGGAATTACATGACTCCACTGGACTCCTAAGGGGATGTTTATGGAGATGTTAGTCAAATACTGTCTGATACAAGTAAATATTAGGACCAGACACAACTTTAATTTAATCAGTTCCATTATTCAAAATATGGGGCCTAGCATATATAGTATTAGCATATTGTTCTAAATATTCTTATAGCCATGTAAACTCTTTTGGGTTGTTCTATTTGTTCTCTAGACTGTATCCGCAACATGACATCAAATATTTAAGTTTAAATAAATACAGAAATGTCCTTTTACGTAACATACAGTGTGCATTGTGCAATGTCCCTTAATATTGCCAGGCCTCATCAGGAGCACTAACACAATACTCTGGAGTCCTACACCTTTTTCGCAACAGACATTTTTAAAAGTACAGTCATACAAGTGTACTTGAAAACACAGACAACATTATGTGAGTTATTTTCTTGGCCCTGATATTGTGCATGCTGAGAAACTTGGCTTAGTGAACGTCATGGAACTCAGCTTGTTAAGACCTTGTTTTTTCATGTGATCTGTCATTATTATATAAAAAGAAAAATGAACAAGGTATACCACGCATATACAAAACAATTCCAAACATAATTAAAAGGTCATACACTCAGATCAAACTTCCAGTAGGTTGTAATGAATTAAATATAAAATTTCTATGTCCTTTTTATTTTAATTTCTTGTTCCTTTGTTGCAGACATCTCTCATTTCACCTCTAGTCTCCCAGCGGCATAATGCATCAGACCTTTAGCAAAATGACAAGTCAGGAAAGAAAGGAAATGAAAAAAGGGTGAAAAACAAACTGGTGTAACTGGCAAATGTTAACTATTTGAATTAAACATTTTATCATTAAGTTAACCTGTTTACAAAATATATAACAAGATGAAATTATTCTTGATTTAGTGTGCTCGCCATGGTCTTCCATATAGACATAAAAATATTAACTTTTTTATTCAGTGAGTCTGTCCAGTTGAAATCTCATTTTAGGCTCATAACTAAATGAAAGACAGATTGAATATAGTTTCACTCTCTTCATCCCCCTAGTATTTTTGTGAATTTGAATCTGTATTCTGCAGTCATGTTGTGATGTAGAGAAATGCAGCTCATCTGTATACTGAAGCTATTGTGGAGAATCAAAGAAATGTCTTTGGTCTGCTCCCTTTCATGGCCACAGTCAGTGTACTTTGTTCAAATGTGCGTGCGTTGACCAGCAGAGCAGACGACTTAACAGGTCAGTAGTGCTCAGACAAACAGCTTGAACTTCCATACCGCTCTGAGCATCCTATAATGGTTTACTCGTGATAAGAGTCTTAGGAAATGGGTGGAGAACTGAACTTTAAAAGCTTAAAACGGTACAATGTGGCGTCACAAGTTGCACGGATCAGGGATTATAGATGCATGAGGTGGAAGTTTTTGGGATGTGGATTTCCCCCCGCGAAAGACGGCACAGCAGATCAGTGTGTGAGCCTTTTTTAAAAGACAGTTTCTAGAAGGAAAAGATGTTCAATCACACCTAACAAATGGTGTCCTATTTTCTTGTCATAGCGTCACATTTTATGGGGAATTTCTCACAGATTGCTTATAAATGGAAGCACACTAGAGGGGTGTCCAAGCATTCAGATCACTATACAGAAGACCCAGTATGATGTCTACATATTGTGAAGATACTACTTAGACATTAAAATTATCGTTAGCAGTTTCTTGTGACACAGAAAGTCAGTACTGCTAAGTCTGCAACAAAACTATAAGCCACTTATCTTTCTAGTGATGAGTGTTAGGGAGGAAGCTCTGCATGTTATCTGCTGCCCTCCTGGCATTGTGATCCTGTAAGAAGACTCACATTAGTGTAAAATATAAACATGAGTTGAATGTTTATGAGGAAAGAACATAGTCTCATCCTAACACTCTTGTACTTGCCTTCCTGTTTTCTTAGTCTTCTTTTGTAAATGCCAATTACTGTAATCGCTTATGTCCTTGAACGGTTTGAGATGGGGTCATATGAAAACCTCACTGTCCAACTAAAAGACTAATAATAAACTTTTGTGTACAAACAGTGCCTATATTGATTTTTTTCCCCCAATAAGCCTTTTAAATGACTTTTAGGAACAAAACACATAAAAGGTTTCCTTTAAGATTCAATAAAAGTAGTTAATATTTTCTGTTGGAGCCAATCCCAGCTGTCATTGCATGAAAACTATTTTTAAAACTTATTTTGTCACTTTCCTGAATAGCTGCATCAGGTGATGTAAAAAACAAGGAATATTAAGTTTGGGTAAATGCTTTGTACATCTGTCAATAAAAGCTCCTGTGATTTAGAATTGTTTCACAGAATAGCCTGTACACTGTAAAAAATGTGCACATATAATACGTTTGTGTCCAATAGAAACTACACTACACACTACTACAACACTTCACATGCTTATAAAACAAGAAGCACAGACTTCCATAACGGTAAATTATTCATCCTTACAGCCTACAGTACATGAATACACTTGAATTAAAGATACAAGAGACCCTACTGTCTCTAGAAGTGGCCTGCAACACATCATTATTCTACAATATCTGATTCTGAAGTGGAAAAGTGGAATTGTGCTAGGCTGTGCTGACATCCATGCTCCACTTGAGGTAATCCTTTCTTTATCCTGATGCGAACGCAAAAGTAGAGCTCATCCATCTTAGTACTAAAAGAAAGCAGGTCGCCTAAGGGCAAGAGTGATTAGCAGTGTTAATAGCACTGATGACTGGATTAGCTGATTCCAAAACAATTCCTTCCTTACTGGATCCAATTACAACATCTTGAGCACTGAGGCTAACTCAACTAAACAGTTTACTTATGGTACATCAACACACAAACAGTGTGTGCATGTGTGTGTGTATTTGTGTCTGTGTACTCTGTATCATTCCCTGTGGGCTGAAATCATGGCTCAGTCATGAGATAATAACACAGTACAAACAATGGGCTTGATTTTCCATTCCTCTGTGCAAAATGTTTGCAGATGTTGTATCGCTTCTTGCTGCTTATTCTAATCTACTTGACCAACGTAAGGGGTTGCTGTTGCTTAAACAACGTCATTAATTATTTAATCATTCTATCAATTAAATAATTAGACAGGCCTATAAAAGTACTTCTAGTCTTCTGTAATGAACTTCTATACCCACGTGCACCTACAGGAGACACTGAAATGACCATCGCAGGCCAAATGATCACTTTAAAAGCAAATTATGATTTTTCTTATAGAATAAAATGAAGCCTGTCTGTGTTTGGAGTCATCACCCAGTACAAGAAGCTTCAATTCCACCTCAACTAAATATTGGCAAACCTGGCCATGGGAACTGATCAATCCAGCAAACTTGGCCAACCTTCTTGTTTCCCTTTGGTCCTTTGACCTCTACAGTAGCATATATACAGTCATTTTATAACATTTGAGCTTTAATGACCTGAAATAGTTAGTTTTTTACTTTATATCGTTAAAGGTGTGATAAGCATGTGTTCTCTTGTACTTGGCAGCTCTGCTTGAAGCCTGTTGACAATTTACGGTTGGTTGCTGTGCATTCACCTGGTCGTTTGACCTACTTGATTCAGCTCCTCCACTGTTTTGATGAAGCAGATTAGTAAAACACAAACCCTTACATTTACACTCATCATACTGCAAAGTTGGGATGTATGCTCCATGTGCTTAAATAAGGCCTGCGGTGCTGCAGTACTTGGCTTAATACAAATAATGGTGGAACTTTGTAGAGTGAAGAGAACCCATCAATTTTAATTATCTTTATTATCTGTTAAATAATATTAAGTAACACATTAATAAATCATAATTAGTAATGATGTATTATTTAATGTAAATGAGCATTATGGGGAGGCAGGTGACCAATTAGGTCGTTGTCATGGCACTGGACTTTCTGGTGTGCTGGGTGCTGTACACCATCTTTATTATATTATTATAGTATTATTATAGTAATATATAAAGACAATTGAATGAAAAAGAAACATAACCAAATATAGA
>OMLM01020147.1:84933-97123 GCA_900302695.1 Helostoma temminkii | reverse complement strand
GAGAAGAACATACAGAAGTTTAAGTGTGAAGGATTAAATATTGTGTGACTGAACAGTCAAGACACAAGAATAACACATTGATACTGAATGTTCAGCAATTTAGTCTTTTCAGCAGGTATACCCTATAAAATCTATTTTCTGTTGACAGTCAGTTCATGCATAATGAAAATGCCTGGAGTGGTGGGAGGTGAAAATAAAGATGAACACTATCTGTGTCTGAAGTGTCCAAAACTGTGTCCACTTTCACTCAACAGCCACATTAGTTTTCATGGTTGTATAGTCTAATTATACTTTGTGCAATATAAATATGATAATATGTTTTGCACTAAATTGTGTGGGTGTTGTATTTTATTTTGTATAGCAAATATAAAGAATAAGAATAAGCCACATGATATCATGTTTTATGTTGTCTTAAATGATCCTCTTCTTCTTTCTTCTTTCTTTTTTTCAAATTCACCTCCCTTATTTATTTCTTCAGAGAAGCGTGATTGAGATGATATATCGCTTTTGCAGGAGTGTCCTCATCACATTCACACAGTTCACAGTTGCCCAGTACACCCACAGTGCGGTTGTACTGGGCAGCTGCACTGGAACATAGTGGATTAATGGCTTTGCCTGTGTGGTGTTAATTCTGAACCAGCGTCAAGCGATGGAACCTGCGACTCGTCACATGCTCACTTCTCTAACCACTGGGCCCCCTCTTACACACCCAAGTACGCCCTTTAAGCTTGGGGAAGAAGGCAGAATGCCAAAAAGCTAACACAAAGTTTGAGTTAAACCAGTAGAGTGGATTACAAAGGGCTACAGCGAAAAGGATTATCAGACTTACGGTGATTGGAAACACGATTAGCAGGCAAAGACCTGCTGCTGGCTTCCTAAGAAAGCAGGATTATCTTGTTTAACAAGGTTTTTATGTTAAGGACAAGTTCTTAGATTTGCGCAATCTACACATTATTATAAGTGTGTGTGTGTGTGTGTGTATGAATATAGGTCATGTTTCTATATAGCACAAAATCATCAGCCCAATACAGCAATGTTATCAACAACAGGTTATGTAGAACATTCTGCACTTATACTCACTATTTTGATCATTATGTTATTTATTATAAACAACAACCAATTACAAAAAACTATTATATGTAGAAAGATTAGATATATATCAACACATTTTACCTTCACACGTGCTTTCTGTGTTTTACAGTAAAATCAAGGCTTAATTTTCTATGCATCATTCTATCAAAGACTTGCAGAAGCTGTCCTTAACCCGTCACACAAACTGTAGCGAGCGTCTTGGCAGCACAGCCAGACAGGGAAACCACTAAATGACTTACACTAGTTAAAGCAAACCCCAACTAATCAGTCAATTATCGAATTAATTAACAAGTTAATAGGGATCCCGGAACCTTTTATAAAACACAGTCCACCACAAGACGTTGACTGTAGAGACACTTGGGACGCAGACATCACAGGTTCATGTCTGCTTCTTGAACCACATTTTTATCATAAGATAAATCTAACCAAATAAACAAGTAGATTCATTTTTGGGGGTCTAAAATCTTGTCATAGAGAACAAAATGAGGCCAAATCGGGAAATGGAGCTGCCAGAGGACTTCTGGATACCCGTCACTCTGGACACCAACAACATCACATCACTCAGTCCATTTTTGGTCCCTCAGGATCACTTGGGGGGTGTGGGCACATTCTACGCCATGGCTGGATTCATGTTTTTTGTTTTTGTGGTTGGCACTGGCATCAACACCCTCACCATCGCATGCACCATAAAATACAAGAAGCTCCGATCCCACCTCAACTACATCCTGCTGAACTTGGCTGTAGCCAACCTTCTTGTGTCCTGTGTGGGCTCCTTCACTGCCTTCTGCTCCTTTGCAACAAGATATTTCATCTTTGGTGCTCTGGCGTGCAAAATTGAAGGTTTTTTAGCCACACTCGGCGGTAAGATTTAAAAACAATACACAATTCCACGTGACTTTCTTTTAATAGAAAAGTTGAGCTTAAATGTCTGTCTGTGTCATTCCAGGTATGGTAAGCCTCTGGTCTCTAGCGGTGATAGCTTTTGAAAGATGGCTGGTCATCTGCAAGCCACTTGGTAACTTTATTTTCAAGCCCGACCACGCTTTAGCTTGCTGCGCATTCACCTGGGTGTTTGCACTAATTGCTTCAGTTCCTCCACTGGTAGGGTGGAGCAGGTATGCAACAAGACCCAACCTACACACTGAAATTAATCTCACAACTGGTAAGCTGGGATGCACATTCACTGTGCTTGTGATTTTTTCCCCAGATATATCCCAGAAGGCCTGCAGTGCTCCTGTGGACCAGACTGGTACACCACAAACAACAAATACAACAACGAAACCTACGTGATGTTCCTATTCGGCTTCTGCTTTGCGGTTCCTCTTACGACAATTATTTTCTGCTATAGTCAGTTGCTTATTACACTAAAACTGGTGAGAAAAGAAGACACCTAAAAAAAAATGTTTGCTTGTGAAAGTTGTGCTGAAACATTTCTGCTTGAACCCATGTCATGTTATGTCTTATCAAAGACAAAGATTATCAGTACATACCTATCGTAAAACCTTAGCTCAAAACATGTCACTGAACAACAATCCTCTCGGTCAACAGGCAGCAAAGGCTCAAGCTGAGTCTGCCTCCACCCAGAAAGCAGAGAAGGAGGTGACCAGGATGGTGGTTGTCATGGTGCTGGGCTTCCTGGTTTGCTGGCTGCCCTACGCCTCTTTTGCTCTTTGGGTGGTCAACAACCGGGGGCAACAGTTTGACCTGAGAATGGCCACCATACCATCCTGCTTCTCAAAGGCCTCCGCTGTCTACAACCCTGTTATCTACATACTCCTCAATAAACAGGTCTGTTGAGATGTGGTGATGTATACTTACTTTTAATAAGGAAGCTCTTTTGCTGTAAGGAAGGATGAGTGAGAACTTTAGAAAGAAACAACTATTCTGAGCCTTAAACAACTAGCTTAAAAAAACAGTTACCACACATACATATTATGTTTTTACTGTATCTTCTGTTTTTCAGACTGAAACTCGCATGAGTGCAACATCTTATTTAGCATGTTCTGTTGCGCAAGACATATGAAAACAAATCATTGCAGCAGATAAACAGTACTGTGATTCAGCGGTGCTACAACCACAAGAGATTCATTCCTCTCTTAGTTTCCAACAGACAATAATATAGTAAAAAACTTGATACAGGGGCAGCACAGAAGTGTAGTGGTTAGCATTAATTCCTCACAGCTAGAAGCACCTGAGTTTAAATCCACAGGTCAACGAGCTATCTTTCTTCCACAGTCCAAAGACATGCAGTTAGGCTAATCTGTGACTCTAAACTGGCCATAGGTGTGTGTGTGTGTGTGTGTGTGAATGGTTGTTTGTCTCTATATATCAGCCCTGTGATAGATTGGCAACTTGTCCAGAATGTACCTTGCCTACCCCTCATTGTGCTGCAAAACATATATGGAGAATAACTTTGCTTCTTCTGTTTTTTCACTTTTCAGTTCCGCTCATGCATTATGATGATGCTAGGGATGGGTGGAGGTGAGGAGGAAACCTCGACATCACAGTCATCAGTTACAGAAGTGTCCAAAGTTAGTCCTGCTTAGACCAGACATCACTGACTTCTGGCTGTACTGCGATAACGCCTAAAGATTTGTGAATTGTAAATAACAATGAATGTATGTGGATGTATGTGTGAAACATGTGTATGTAATGATGCAAGGCAAGAAATATTAGTATGTGAAGTCAAAAATAAAAAAAAAACAAATAGCACACATGTTTTGTTGTCTTGTATATTTGTTCTGGAAAACAGAACCCATTCACTGGTTTGGATATTGCTGTGTTGCAAGGCTGCAGCACTCAAGGCTATTACACGAGTAATTATTTAATGAGAAACTAAAAAGGGAAATTGGAGGAAGGGTGTCATTTTTGCCAGTTAATTTTTTAAAAACAGAAAGATTTGCAGTTAAAAACCTATTTAAGTTAATTAATCCCTCAGATTTTCAAGATTACTTGAAACTCGCTTTCAAGTTCCATGTGGTTCACTCATTTTAATTAGAGCCTGTTTATCAATAGCCTCAACTTTTTACCATCTCAATCAGATGTTTGTCAAAGGATGCTCATTTTATGCTCTATAATCTCCTCTAATGCCATGATATGGATAAATAAAAACAAATGACACTGTACCAAGAGACATATGTCGTGGAGTAAACAGGTACAACCTGGATTACTGAGGGCCAAATCTCTGACCTCCTAAACATGACTGATTACCAGATTATGTTGTTCACAAACACAGACGTCTTACACCGAGATGTAATGAGATGATCCTTGCCAACTCTGGTATTGAGATACTTATCCCTATATTAGCTCAAAGGTGGGGCATGTTATGTGGTCTGTGTGTGTGGTCTGTAAACCAAAGCTTTAAATCCCCTTTCTTGAGCCAGTTAAGTTATCGCTAAGTAATTTTCAGAGATCCTATAAATGTGGCTCTGACTACATATCACCGCTATGCTGTAAAACGCCATTTCAACATCCTTTTAATCAGTGGTTCTTGTTGGGTTTTTTTTTTGGTTTTTTTTGTAACGCAACCTGAGAACGATGAGAGGGAAAAGGCCCATCGAGTATCCGGATGACTTCTACATCCCCATCCCTGTGGATACCGACAACATCACAGCTCTCAGCCCATACCTGGTTCCCCAGGATCATCTAGGGGGCAAAGGAATCTTCTATTTTATGGCAGCAGTGATGTTATTCTTGTTTGTGGTAGGATCGTTCATCAATGGGCTCACTGTTGTATGTACTATTCAATATAAGAAGCTTCGGTCTCATCTGAACTACATCCTGGTGAACATGGCTGTGGCAAACCTCATCTTCACTCTTTTGGGAGCTCCCACTTGCTTCTACTGCTATATCCACAGATACATGGTTCTTGGTACAATTGGGTGCAAGATCGAAGCATTTACAGCATGTATTGCTGGTAAGAAGCACAACAACTCACACCAAGTCCAACTAAAATTGATTACATGCAGTAGAAGAAAGTAATTTATCTATAAAGACAAAGATCCATGTGGGATTTTAAACATGGCAGATGTAACAAACTTTACCTCTGTTACTCCAAACCTTTTACTCTCCCACACAATGGTGGACAGTCGAAATTTTCAATGATAGAAAAACATTTCTAAAGCCATATGGATTATACTGTGATCAAAGTATAGCCTACACTATGTTAATCAGAAAGTGTTCCTGCACGCGAATGTCTTGTAGAATAAAAGGCTTTAAGAGGTAAGAGGCACATTTTCCACTGCCTTACACCATTTTGGATTTAGGATGTAATATTTCAGGGTAACACATATTTATAAAGACAAGGATCATACAGAAAGAAGACTGCTACAATTGCTGCAAATAATCTAGTTTTAACTGAGGTTTGAATAACTGTCCACTGAAACACCATGCATAACAACTTCTATCTACTTTACATGCAGGTTATAGCTAGTCACCAGCATCACTTGTTACATTCAATTTGATAGAAAACAATTAAGTCTATTTGGAAAAATCCATAAGGTTTGCCTGTCTACTTTTAAACCTTGGAAATTTGAAGTAAATGTACAGTTTTCTTCTGAACTATGGATTATTGAATTCAAACGTGATGGCAGGTGACACCCATATGATATTTATACACACTGCCTTTTATACAAACTACTAATACTTCTAACATTTATAATTACAGCTTTTTTTATGCTGAACACTGTTAACAGGATATTATTTCATCAAAGACACCGTTCATTATTTGTACATTTGGGCCATATACCAAAAAAGCTCTTGATGCCGCCTTGTCTGTCTTATCTTACACATATATTGCACGTACACTTCACAATATAATTTACATGTACAAAAAATACTCTTCTGCTTTTTTAAAATATTGTAATTAACTTGCTGGGAATTTTTAATGTAACTTTTGTGTAGTCACTGTAACACCTAGATTACACCTAGAATAAAAACAATAATGTGTTATCCTGTCTTATTGTGACAGAAGTTGTAAGTTTCTGTAACTATAATGAGTGTCAATCTTTATTCTTTTCTGTCCTTTGTCCAGGTATGGTAAGCCTCTGGTCTCTTGCTGTAATAGCTTTTGAAAGATGGCTGGTGGTCTGCAAACCACTTGGGAATTTCAACTTCAAACCATCCCATGCTATAGGATGCTGTGCACTGACTTGGGTCTGTGCTCTGTGTGCTGGAATTCCTCCTCTGTTTGGATGGAGTAGGTTAGTGTGTACAGATCTAAGATGCTATAGTTTTATTATTTTTTATTGCAGTTATATGTTTTTTGTTTTATGTTATTGCAATTCATTTTTTTTCTTCAGGTATATCCCAGAAGGCATGCAGTGCTCCTGTGCACCAGACTGGTATACAACTGACAGCAAGTTCAACAATGAGTCCTACGTGATGTTCCTTTTCGGCTTCTGCTTTGCCGTCCCATTCACTATCATCCTTTTCTGCTATTCACAACTGCTTTTAATGCTGAGCTCGGTAGGCAATGTGTCTTAGATTATCTATTATCATCTATGGTTTCTTAGAGCAATTACATGTACTTTGTACAATACTAACAATTGTACCTGATATATATCTGAGTAAACATGTTTCCATCAGACCAATCACCAGATTTTTTTTTTACTACAGGCAGCGAAGGCTCAAGCAGAGTCTGCCTCCACACAGAAAGCACAGAAAGAGGTGACCAAGATGGTGATTGTCATGGTGATGTGTTTTCTGCTGTGCTGGCTGCCATATGCCTGCTTTGCTCTCTGGGCTTTAAACAACCATGGCGAACCAATAAACCTGAGGCTGGCCACTATTCCTGCCTTTTTCTGTAAATCCTCCACAGTCTACAATCCTATTGTCTACATATTCCTCAATAAGCAGGTGAGTTCATCGACAGGTATTCACTTTTATATGAACTCACTCAAGGGAAGTGAATGTTAATCTGTGAAGACCAGTAGTGCCCCCTAATGGTGGCTTAAATAAAAAGCTTGTTCCATCCTCTGAAAAAAATCTCATGTTCTTTTTCTTAATAGATTTAAATTGGAGTCATCATATCGATTAAGTTCACATTGATATTAAATTATACACATTAAAGAATTGTACTATCCTAAGCTACTAATGTCTTTATTTTTATTCTCCCTTGCAGTTCCGCTCATGTATAAGACAGATGCTGGGAATGAGCAGTGAGGCTGAAGAGGACACAGCAACAAATCAATCAGTCACTGAAGTCTCTAAAGTCAGACCTGCGTAGGCAGCTCAGTGTGAATTTGTCTGACTAACATATTGTAAATGGCACTAAATGGACAGATGAAACGACAAATGTAAATTTAATGTAATATTATTGTTACAGATAAAGAGATATGTGCAAAATGTGGGTAAAAAATAAATACTTGAAGCCAAACATGATGTGTTTGTATTACTCACTGCAGATGTACAATGCATTGTTGAGTTATAATTCTCATATTTAAACCCACAGTAGTTGGCTATTACTCAGTTAACATTGCAAGGAAATGCTTGTAAAAAATTAGAAAACTTTGTGAATGAGTTTGACAACATGTACTGCATTGGTTGTGTCATCTGAAAAAACTACAGCATTAACAGTAATAAACAACCAACCTACAACATTACAGCTCCGATATGTGGTTGCAATGTTATTGAACAAATGGGTTAACACTAAGAAATCACAGTGGATTAGCTCACCATATGTTCAGGCTTAGTGGTAAAAAGTCAAGTCCGCAAATGCAATTCACTATTAACACTTAACATCAAATGTTCCTATAAATTCACACTGGTATGTTATTCTGCACTGATGTGCTCAATAACTGACTTACCTCATCTACATGAGCTCTGAGCTAGAAAGACAAATGTGATTAAACATATTTTGATGACAAGTAATAGAATGGTTGTTTGTCTATATGTGGCCCTGTGATACACTGGTGACCTGTCCAGGGTGTACCCCGCCTCTCGCCTGTATGCCGGCTGGGATAGGCTCCAGCACACCCGCGACCCCTACGGGGACTAAGAGGTTGAGAAGATGAATGTATGAATGAATGACAAGTAATAGTGTAACATCCAAGAGCATGATGAAATCAAATGTATACATTTTTCTGGACCTCAGCAGTCACATTTGCAGTGCACCAGTATTTTTCTGCTTTGTTTAAAAAAAAGAAAAACAAATGAACACATTTGTTTATGTATATATGTACAAGATGTGTGAGATGGAAAAGATGTAGTCATGTCCAACACTCAGCCTACAGATGGCGCCATACTTAAAATTGCATGAGCCTACTTCCAAAGTAAAGTGGCCATATTTTCAATGCACATATGGTTTATTGTAGCTGTCAACTGTGAATACATCACAAAATACTGGTGGTTGAGGGTTGTCGTTTATAGAGTACCAATACCAATGTCTTGATTTTCTATATGTATTTGTTTGTAATTTATTGTACTATATTGCAGTTATATAATTACTCTAATGAAAACAAACAGCCAGATTCAGATTAAATCAAGTCTGTTAGTCATTTCCTGATGCCCACAATGTTGCAGGTACACGGTTCACTGATTTACTCACAGAGCAGAGATTTAAAAGGTTTAGCTGGCAGAGTTTTAGGGGTTACCTTGGCACATGAACACACGCTCATGCACACATTTGGAACAGAATTAAAAAACGTGTGCACAATTTTCAGTTTGGTAAGTGCTACAGAAGTAAAACATATTGTTATGATGAATGATTGCTCAACATATTGAGTTGTTTGTACTGAAATGCTATTTCAAATGGTTTAACACGAGAGACCCAAAGACACTTAGCTGAACAGGATTAACCATTAGGTTAATGTAAGCACTTACACAAGGCTCTGTGTTGGCACAGATCAAAAAGCCAAAGGGACCACAGTTTTTTCTACTATGTTTGTCTGAATAAATTGGTTTCTACTGTTTACATATTACAAATTAGGTAGGATACATTCATTTATTTATACAGTTATGTTGTACTAAACTCCGTCGTCACAATTGTAACAAACCATATCCTGTAGCCCATATGTTCTTGTTATGTTTGATGCAGATATTAAATCAATCAATCATCAATCTAAAAATATGCAACATTAGGAATATGACATGTGTGGTCACATGATGTCTGTCATGCCGCTGACACTCTTGCCTCTGGATTTTAGGCTGAAAAGCAAAAGGGAAACGAGAAGATCCTGGTCATTGCACAGCTCTTAACAACATTCTCTATATACACACACCTGAGAATTATTACCTGATATGAAGCGAGAATGAAATCCTGAGTAGCAAAATAAAAAAAGGACCATGTTCACTTCACACCAGAGTAATTATTTAAAGCTATTAGCTTCTCATGCAGACCACATGGGCCTGAAAGCTGCTTCAGACATGAACTGCAACCCTAAATATATCTAGACAGTACCTGAGCGAGATGCATGTGAGAATGCAAATGTCAGGGTCGGATGCTTGGGAGTTAAGGGGACTTTACTACCAATGTACACAAAATTAAAGATGCTCAAGATTAATGAGAAGAAAAACATATTGCAAAGTGCAATATCTTAAACTATGTGCTTAAGATTTTTGGAAAAAACTTGCAGTACATTGCTCACCATTCTTGGTGAGATTAATCTGAACCCAAGGCTGGTCCCACTGTGTTGCTGCTTCAGGGGAGTTGTAAGGTTAGTTGTAGTCCCATTGTATTGTACAGCAGCACAGCACATTTTGCAAATTGTATCTGATTGTCAAGCTTCCTATATCTCTCGTAAAACTATAATGTTAATATGATATATTTTGTTCACAGGTGAGTATATACACTCAACCTCTGCCAAGTTCAAGTGGTACATGCTCATACAATAGAACAGATTCACAGCACATGTCAACATAAAGTAGGTTTATATTCAAAAAATAAAAAAATCTAATATCAAATCATTAGATTGGTCAAAGTAAAGTGAATTCATAAAGTGTGATAATAAATTAATTAATTAATCAAATAGATGGTTTTTCATTGACAATAATTGCAGAATCTAGCATCCATTCACACCTGTTCTAACGATTCACTCATAACGTGCCTGTGCATTAGATATTGAGCAATAAGTATCAGTTAATCTTGCTATTCCTACTCTCCCCTACACTTTGCTGAAATCAAGCGGAATTCTTCCTCGTGTGAGAATGTATCCGACTTGGACAATCTCCCAGCTCCCTGCTGTCTCGATCTGATTTTCCCGACATTGTCCAGAGTTCAAATGTGACATTGGCTGGAGATTCTCGATGGAAGTCAAGAGCAAATCCGAGTTCTGCTAGTAGTGAACTTTTACCAAACACGAATAGTTCAGAACTAGCGGAATTCCAGACCTACCCTCAAAACATCCCAGCACCACATGGAAATAGCAGTTAAGTAAAATGCAACAATTACTTTCAATTCAATCAGTTTTACATAGGGAAAGCAAAAATCTAAAGTCCAGCAATAAGTTTACATTGAGGTAGTAAAATACATATAAACAGAATAGGAAAAAAAACCATAAGGAAACTTTACAGATTTTTTCAAGGGCCTGTTGTCTTGCTCAAGTGAAGTCTTGGTCCCACATGGAGCTCTTAACAAAAGTATGGTGCAGTGTCCAGTGAGAGAACTGTACTTGAGAAAATCACACTGGATTAAACAGCAGCTTTTACAAACCTCTGCCTTTTCCTGAAGTGAACTATCATTCCAGAGTTTAAAGTGTAGACGCATGAGTCTGCCAGAGGTAATATAATCATTCCATTTCATATTCCATGTAGAGCCACTCTGTGGAGAGAACAGTACCAGCTCCACCTCTGATATGTACATTAAAATACCAAAAAAGCATCTGCCAAGGGACTTAAATGTAAAATGTAAACAAAAGAAAAATACTATTTTAAAATTTGCTCCAGTATCACTATAAACTATAACAAGCATTCAATAAATTACTGTTCTTAAAACAAATACATTTCTAAATAGTGGGAAATAGAAGAAAAGTTTACACATTGCTTCAGGTTCAGGATACATCCTCTTCTTGATGTGCAGTGCTGGCACCGACATGAAGTTCTTATCAAATCTGCAAGCCATCTGAGCGTGCAAGAAGTGAAAAAGAGTCAATGGATTAAAATAACTACTATAGCACCTTTAATTAACCATTGGTTACTTCTGAGGTGAACTGTTATTCCGGAGAGATTAAAGTGTTACAGAGTAAGCGCGACATAAGTAAATACTTGGTTAATCTGTTTTGCGGAAGAGCCTAGGTTGTCCGTATAATCGTCTTTAGTTGTTGGGACATGAGAAATCTTCACCTGGATTTTACTGGGTCAACAAGACAGACAACAATCCAGTTATTGGTTCAACACCACAAGGTGAGAAACATCTCCAACAGTTGCTACCTTACAAGGTCTTAAGTAAGTTGCACTGATAGTGTCAGTTTTGTCACACTTGTTGCTGCCAATTTAATGTCAGTGGTATGGCTGCCTGGGGTAGAGGCTCTTTACCAGAATGACTGATTAAATAAAAGATCTAGTTCAGTGTTTCTTAACAAATTTCCATGCAAATGAACAGATTTTTCTCTGATTAGTTCTCATTTATTTATACTGGACTGAAACATGAGTTTAATTTTGTATGATAGTTCTTTGCAAAAAAATGCTTTCACTTGACATCACCATGGTAAGAGACAAACAGGAAACATTGTGAGTGTGATGTAACAAAGATCCCTGCTTTGAATAGCTGGCCAGGACACCCTCTCCCCTTCTCTCCCCTCTCTTCTTTCTCAGTTAATTATATTTCAGCAGAACAGCCTGATACTTAGTACCTGCCCCGCGTTATAATGTCCCTTCACTTCAGTGGCAGCTCACCAACCAGTGAAACCATCACCAAGCAGGACAGGGAAATATTCAGAATTAAAAAGTATCCTGTGCTCCGCATTCACTTTCGCTGTTCTTTAGAGTTTAGTTAAGAAAGGTTTAGATATGTTGATTGGTAGGTTCAAATACATAATGCAATACAGCATTGATTATATCACATATGTTTAAGTACTTTTAAAAGCCTGGCTTACCTTATGAAAAAGAAGTATATTTAAGTATACTTTTAGTATGCCTCTTTTAAACAAAAAAAAAAAAAAAG
>OMLM01020147.1:56539-72044 GCA_900302695.1 Helostoma temminkii | reverse complement strand
ACACCAAGAACGAAAGACATGAGCTGAACATAATGAAGGAGGATTGTGAGAAGCAAGTGAGATAGATTATCTTGGAACAAGATTACATCCTTAGGAAAATTTAATTTAGGTCTTAGAGATAAACAAGTTGAGTGCAGAATTGCCTTTGAAACAACTGCAGTGCTATGTTACACTGAATGTGGAGGAGGGGGAGAATAAAACAAGCTTAAGACTGACATTAGCCTGTTGGGAAGAGAGTTTTCCTCATTAAGGATGTGATAGAGTTCATTTCACCAATGGATCTTTGGTGATTCCTTGAGGTGGTCATAGTATTCTTTTTGTGATCTCATGTTAGATACATACTTTTGTGTGTTTCTATGCTGGATGGCAGTAAAACACTCTCAGTATGTCAGCCAAACAGAACAAAGTAGAAGTTGTCCGAACCAATCAGGTTCACAAAACACAGCACAGCCTATCTAAGCCAAACAGGAGTTAGGACGTCTCTACATTAATCACAACCACGATTTTCTTTGCAAATCAGTGGAAGGTACCATTTCTCTAAACCAATCAATGTCTTTAAAACTGTCAGGACACAGTAAAGTCTAAGCCAATCATAAGTTAGGAAACCATCTTTACACCCTTCATTATCTAGGACATTTTCTGAACCTATAAAGGGACAGACAGTACAGTCTGTCTAAGCCAATGAGGCAACAGGACAATATTGCTGAACCCAAGCCAGGACATTGTGTCAGCCAATTGAGGCAAGGTATAATTATCTGAGCCAAACTGGAATCAGGCCAATATCTCTAAATGAATCACAAGCAAGGACACTGCCTTAAATATTCAAGACACAGCACACTCTGTCTAAGCCAATCATGATCCGGAACATTTTCTCAGCCAATCAGTCAATAGCATTGCCTGTTTAAGCCAATCAGGTATTGTCAGGAGACAATATTGTCTGTCGGAGGCAATCAGGAATCAAGAAAATAGCTGTAAACCACTCACAATGCAACACAATGTGTCAACCAATCAAAAGACAGTATAGTTTGTCTGAGCCAATTAGGAGACAGCACAATATATATATAAACCAATCAAGAAAACAAATATTCAGGCCATTTACATTGATTGTAATAGCTGGGTTACACTCAGCTTTTATCGAGCAAGCTGATTTCTTAACTGTCAAGTAAACGGGAAACCTGGTCTCTGTAATCGGGGCAGGGGATTAGAAATACCTGATTTCCTCAGGTAGATTTCTCCCAGAGAATGCCGATTACCTCTGCATGTAAAACATGTCTAACTTTTAAATCAACTTTTTAAAACAGCCCATGTGCGTAACAAAGGCTCCCGACATCCCTGCATGTATACATGGATGAAATGTTCACAAACTACTATCAGTTGAGGAGCAGCTGGATGAATGAATGTGGAAAAAAATTACACAGAGCACGATGGTGCCTCATTTTTAAATCAAGTCAGTCTAAGACCAACTATAACTGAAACTAACACAAAGTGTCCTGCAGGCGTCTTTTCACCTTGTTTTACTTTTATTCAGTTAGTTTGTGCTGAGAAATGGAGCTCTGGTCTGGAGCGCTGTTCTATTGGATGCTGTTGGTAGGTTTTTGAGAAAAAAGATGCTCGATAATAAAAATCGTGTTTGACAAGCAGTGGCTAATACTTTAAGATGACAGCATGCCTGCCACCCTTGAGAGCTTATCTTTCTTCACTCTAACAATCATGCTTCCTCATCATGTTAGGTACCTCCAATCTCTTAATCCTAAGGCACTGTTTTTCAACTCCAGTTCTTATAGTACTCACTATAAAGTCATATACTATTCATATACATTTATTTGATTACTGAACTATTCGCTCTACTCAGATGCCCTTATTTTTTATTCAGGTTGTGAGCTGGCTTCAGTATACACTGATATCTGTATGAGGGTCTAGAGTTGAAAACATTCAGTAATGAGAATAAAGTCTTTACCACGAGATTTTTTTACAGCCATGTCATCCTTTGCAATTCTGTCAGAAAATGCAACACTTCTCTCAGAAAAATTGTTCCAATTGCAGATGTTTTGGTATTCATGTGCTTATTGTTTTTGTTTTCACTGGAACAGCACAAGAAATAGTTAAAAGTAATTGCTTTTAAGCACGTGTCACACTGAGTATGGAGAAGTGTAAAGAGTTGTCTGTGGATTTGAGAGATGAAACTGTGGAAAAACATGGACAATCTCATTGCTACAAGTCCATCTCCAGAGATCTTAATGTTCCTGTGTCCACTATGCAGATTATCATCAAGATAATATGCTACCCTCCTATCTGCTAAAGGAATGGAGCTCTGAAGTGGCCTCACAGAAGTGAGTCAGAGGCCTGCAGCACACTTTTTTATAAGACAGCTTTTCAATGGCTGACCATAACCTACTTTCCTTCTAGTGTATAGATGATATGTAATAGATCTAAGGAGTTCTGCTCGCTTAGTAACCGTCAGTACTTACATGAATAACACCCTCTACATGACATTTTACTTTCTTCATTGCTTCTAGTGACACAGTACAATGGTTCAATTTCATCTGGATCAAACAGCGCTAAAGCTCTTCCATATCCATTGCTATTTCCAGCAATGGAAGTGGAATTACTGTATATAGAAATTATGTTAAGTTATGATGTAATGGTCAGTGACATATTAAAGAAAGATGGCAGTCTGTTGTTTTTTTCATTGACACATATATAGACTCATAGACTGATAGACAGACTCATTCAGAAATGAGTTTAGAGGTGGCTCAGAATTATTTAATTTAATATTTTAATAAATGCTTTTGTGCGCAGGACTATCAATAAATTAAGATTGTTATTTTCTTCTTAACAACTCTGATTTATTAAAAAGAATTATAATACAAACTCCTGCCATAATCTATCCAGCCACCAGATGCTCCTTGACTTTTCTTCCATTCCCAGTGACCTGAGCTTCTCCACCTGTTCACGCGTCACTGTCGTGTCATGCTTGCTTGCTGCCAGATTGGTGTGCATGTCAGTGTCTTTCTCTGTGCAGATTTGGGACTATATCTGACTGTCAAAGTTCCTTTTTTTAAAATAAATAATGGAACAGTATAGTATATACCATAAGAATATTCTATAAATTTGATAAATGCTGGTGTTTTAGTTGCAGCAGATTGTATTTGTTCTAGTCACAATAAATCCCAGTTAGTCTGTATGACTGCATGCAGAAGGTAGCTAACTGTAATAGTGTAGTTTTAGCTTTAAGTTTAGCTACTATAAACATTGCTGACTGGCCCAGTTGATCAAACTTGCTGGTTTTGCATCAAGTTTTGTTGTCATGATCACTACCTTTTTTTCAGTTTTCACAGACTCACACTCACTCTCTGATCCAATCCACCATACATGATATTTTCCTGTTTTCATCTCCTGGGTTCTCTCTCCTCTACTTCTATCAGTTACACTGACCTGTTTTGTTCTGACGACCTGCACTGTTCCCCTGCCACACCAATCACTCCCAGCTACAGCTCATCATAATCAGCCAAACCTTAAAACCCTGCTTCTCTGCACACCAGTTATCAGTAATTACACCCTTTTTTTTTTCAGCCACCCTGATCATATAGTGGATTCCTGTTTTGTTTTGAGCCTGAAAATACACTGGACCTGATTTTGGGTTTTTTTCTGGTTTATTTCGTTTAGTTTTGGGCTTGCTCTTCTGAAACCCGGGTTTTCTCCTCTTTCCTGGTTGTTCCTGAGCCTGTACTGGGTTTTTGAGTACCTTGTTCCATTTTGACCTCCCTGATCTGCCACTCACTGCTCTGCCTGAACCTGATTTATAGACTGCACACATGAAAATACAATCTAAGATGCCATTTTGTGTAATTGTCACCTGATAATTCTCACTCCTGTTTTCACCATGCCTATCCTGCTCATGCCTGGCTCCTGCCTGGTCTTCACGTCCTTTGTCCTGCCCGCATCTGGCTCACTGAAGAAGAAGAATACTTGATTTAAGAATCCCTCACCTGCTCCTGGTTCCTGTCCCCACTCACCTACACACAAAAAAATGAAATCTAGGACAATATCATCTCATTAGCCACCTGCCATTTTGTGTACACTCACCTGATTATCCTCACTCCTGTATTCAAGAGATATATTCTGCTCACGCCTTCACTCACATGCCCCTTTCCTGTTTCCAGCGATTACTCACCTGCCCTGTTCCCGGACCCAGCACCTTCACCTCTCCAGTTCCAGATTCCTGCACTTCTGTTACTTCTATTTTTGTTTTTTTCAAGTATTACTCAAGTATCAGAATCACAATCTAATTTATTGCCAATTAAGTTTTCATAACAAAGAATTTGTCTTGGTGAGTTGGTGCAAGTTATCAATACTAATAAATAATAAATTAACAAAACACAAAACAGTCATATTTACAGCAGGTGTGTAAACAGGTGCATTAATGTGATGCAGTAGAGATCAGCTGTAGTGTCTGTGTCAGTGTGGGAATCTAGGTATTGTTAATGCGACCAACAGCAGACATGGAGAAACTGTTCTTGTGATGAGAGGTTTTGGTTCAGGTGAAGCGCAGCCTCTTGCCGGAGGGAAATTTCTCAAACTGTTCATAACCAGGGTGGGAGGGGTCGGACATTATCCTCTTTTCATGTTTCAGGGCCCTGAAGTCATGAAGATCCTGCAGTGAGGATAGGTTGCAGCCAATCACCCTCTCAGCTGAGCAGATGATACACGGCAGTCTGCTCTTGTCTTTGGCAGTGGAGGCAGCGTACCAAACTGAGAACAGAGTGATGAGGGTGGGTGTTGCTGGGTTATGTCTGAAGTCAACAAGCATCTTCACTGTTTTCTGAGCATTGACCTCCAAGTTTGACCACACCAGGTCTCCAGACGGTTAATCTCCCACCTCAATGCAGACTCATCACCATGAGCCCATGAGCTTGGTGTTGTCTGCAAATTTCAGGAGCTTGACAGACTGTTGGTTTGAGGTGCAGCTGTTGGTGTAAAGGGAAAAGAGTCGAGGGGAGAGAACACAGTCGTTTGGGGAGCTGGTGCTGATTAAATCAGACATGTTACCCAGGTTCACATTGTGCTTTCTGTTAGAGAGGAAGTCCATGATCCACCTGCAGATGGAGTCAAGTACTGTACTTAGGTACAATTATAGTGGAGTATGTCCATTTTACGTTACTTTTGATTTTACCCCAATAAAAATTAGAGGTAAATTAATATTTATTAAATATTTGTTAATTACTGCCATGGAGTATAACTTCCTCCCATGTTGATGAACTACAGCACAGCTGTGTCTAATATCACAGCTATGTAGCTGTAAAAGTATTACATTTAGGTGTGATGTTACTGAGAGGCAGCTCCTACTGACTGCTCACCTGTCTTACTAATGGTTATAAGTTTATAATGCAACTATTAAGTACCTACCATATTTAGTCTCTTTAAAAGGCAAAACACCATGTCACACAACAATTTGTGACAAATTATAATTTCTATAAATAATTTATAACCTAAATAATTATTTGGATATAAAGTTAAACTACTGAAAGGCATGCTGGGTATTTCTATATACTTGTCAGTATACTTAAGTTTAAGTAAGACAAAGTTAAGTGGTAAGAGATAAGAGAATACTTTAATGATCCCCAATGGGGAAATTCACTTGTTACAGCACAATACACAGAACAGTATACTTGTCATCTTACAGCAAGTATACTTAAACACAACTGTGTCTAGTATACATCTAATAAATACATTACAAAAGTATTCTGGCTTATTTTTCACTTTAAAAGAAGTATACTAATAGCATACTTGAGCATATTTCTTTTTTTGTAAGGGGATGCATCAGGTTGGTTTATGCTGATGTAGATTTCCAAGCTATTCTTCATTTACAGCTGTAAAGTATGTCTATGAACTTAACAGTGAAAAGTTGAATTAATGTCTGACTAAACAAGTTTTTATTTACTTTAAGTTTTTGTGTTTAAATTACATTAACTGCCTAAAACAGTCCCTGCTTGAATGGAGTCAAAACTGACATGTTTTGTTACTGCCAGGTAGCTAATTAATTACTTAATGAAATACATTTTCGATGTTTATTATTCAATATTAAATCCACAGCTGAATTTGAGTTGAACTAAGAAAGGTAGAAAGACAGGATGGTCCGCCAGGTGAGTAAGGAAAAGTTATTGAGTACAGTACATATATTGAGTGCGGTCCAACATGCTTGTATTGTTTGACTAACTTGAGATGTCACTGAATAACTTTCAGTGATTCATTTAATCATATTCACATATCATAAATAAAAAAACATGTAAATATATAAAGAAAATCTATTAATAACATGTTTTGGTTTGAATATTTTAGGATTTACACATCCCGGAACACTTAACTGTGACATCACCGACTAGAACTGATGACAGCGTGATTCTGGAGCTGATTCTGTGTTCCACTCACCAAACCTTCAGAACACATTAGGAGACTCATCTCAACACGCAGCTGTTGGTTTACAGTCATTTGTTCCTGGACGTTAACACGTTTTAATCTTGTTTCAATCTTCTCTCAGTCATGAACGAAGATTCTGCAAGAAGTATTAACACTTGCATTAGTGCAAGGGTTAGAAGAGATTATGGTAAGTGAGAAATCCAAACAAAAAAACAAAGGAGCTGAAATCTGAGTTTGTCTTTGAGATTATAAAAAAGATAACTTGTCTGATTTGCTGTTTAGAGGGCAGCATGTCCCAACAAAGTGCAGCACCTACAATTGATACCGTGACTAGTGGTACTAAAAGAAAGGCCGGTTCTGAAAAGATGAACCTACACAAAAAGAGAAGGGTCTCTCAGATGCCTGAAAGAGGTAACAATGAAACAGCGAGAAGAGAGAAAAGGAAAGACAGAGAGGATGAAGAGATCTTGTCAGAAAAGACAAAGAAAAAGAGAGGACTTGACTTTAAGGACTGTGGCAAGCAGTCAGCATCCACCTCAGAGGACACTAGCAGAGGTAGGGTGATCATGTGCAAGATCTGTTGGCAGTGTATATTTTTAATTTACGGTTCATGTGATGTTTGAATTTTAATGAATATTTATTATTAGTATTATATTCCATTTCTGCAAGTACACCCCTCTAAATTTTACACACTGCACCTTTAACTTATATTTACATAGTGCTAACAGTTCAAAAAATACTCATGGCATTTTATTTTAGAAAGCATTAAATTACACTCTTTGTAGATACAGTCGGGGAATATGTTTTCAGTATTAGTGTCTGTAAACGTGCTGATGATCCTCTGTTTTATTTTCTCATCTGTAGAGTACAGCAGCAACACTTTGCAAGATTGTAGTAGATCTGTTAATAGTGTGAGCAAGAAAGGCAATAAGAGGAAGGCTAACACTGATGGAGAAGGACCAAGCAGGAAGAAGTGGAGCCCAGATCAGAAACAGGACCTGTCAATAGATGCACAAAGAGGTAAGTAGGTTGTGATTCATTTAAAGTGTAAAACATGGATTCATGGTTATTACAGTGGACCATTAGAGAATTAGAGCTTAAATGTAGTTGGATTTTCATGATAATTTCAGTATAACCCAAATATGATTTTTTAAATTCTTACCTGAATTTGAAGCCAAATTTGCAAGCGTATTTACTTAGCTTTGGCCAATGCAAACAATTAATTTATGTTGATGTGGTTTTCCACGATCTTCTCCTGGTAATTAAATATGTCTATGAACTTAACAGTAAAAAAATTAACACACATCAATAAAATTCAATGTGAATTAAGGCAATAAGAGGAAGGAGATTACTGATGGAGAAGGACCAAGCAGGAAGAAGTGGAGCCCAGAACTGTCAGTAGATGAACAAATAGGTAAGTAGGTTGTAATTAAGCTTAGATTTTCTACTAACGTCAAGTGTAAAACATGAATTCATGGGTATTTCATGGGAACACTGGAGCTTAGATGTAGCTGATTTTCCTAATAAATCCAGAAAAACTCAAAATATGTTTGTGTTCTAGCTGAACTTGAAGCCAAATACACATGGCAATATCAGCTCGGCAAAGGAGGGTGCGGATATGTGTTTGCTGGTTATCGCAACACAGATAATTTACCAGTAAGTGTTACACATGTTCTTACACACACACACACACACATAAACAAGTGACATGGTCAAACGCTGCAAATTTTGTTTTTGTGTTGTAGGTAGCTATCAAACACATACCAAAAGACAACGTGTTCTGCACAGCACTGGTAAGTAATCTACACATTTATAGCTGCACTAAGGTTACTGAATGTGTTACAGATTAATAATCTGTGGAGCTTCTCTCCCTCACTCCCTCTTTTGTGATGTTTCAGGATCAGAATGGAAGGGAGATCTCTGCTGAAGTGGCCATCATGGTAAAACTTGCTGCTGAAAAAGTTATATCAGCAGGGACCTCAGCACCTGTGTCCCTACTGGACTGGTATGACCTGGGCCAGCAGCTGATCCTGGTGTTGGAGAGACCAGTCCCATCTGAAGACCTCTTCAGCTACATAGGGAGTAAAGGAGGCTCCCTTCAGGAAGAGGAGGCCAAGGTAAGCTGCTGGAAGATCCATGTGAATGTGAACAGATTGAATTACCTGTAACAAATATTGCCACTGTCACTTTCTCAGATCATAATACAACAGCTGCTTGATGCAGCAATAGAACTTCACAAAAAGCACATCTTTCACCGGGACATCAAGTTGGAAAATATCCTCATAGAGACCGGCTCAGATGTCCCTCGAGTCCGTCTTATTGATTTTGGAATGGGCTGCTTCTTTGAGAAAACATCATCTTATGATGTTTTCTGTGGTAAGATACCAGGCTTCCACCCCAGCTCCTCACTTAATGCATTTATATTTCACTTAATCAAAGGATCTTAATCTCCTCACCCTCAGTCTTATCACATCCATATATTCTAGGTACAATTAATCATGTCCCTCCAGAGTGGTATGGGCGTCATTCTTACACTCCCGACCCCACCACGGTGTGGCAGCTGGGTGTGGTCCTGTTTGAAGTGCTCCACCCAGAAGTATCATTTCAGACAACCGAGTTCCTTATAAACAACCTGGACATCAGCAGGGAGCTGTCTATGAGTAAGTAAATTCCTTGTCAGGGGAAACACATCTGCTGATTTTAATTCACAATCTCACTGATCTGTGAAGCTTCACCTTCTCCTTCTTTCTCTCCAGATTGCCAAGATTTTTTAGAAATGTGTTTGGCCATAGTTCCTGAGCAGCGTCCCACCCTGGAGCAGCTCCAGCTGCACCCATGGCTCCATTAACTCAAAACTACACACACAGACTGTGTCCGAGATCACTCCCTATTCACTCATTCACTTCTCCAAATGTACTAAATAGATATAATGTACTAAAAGTAGTGTACATATACACTATATGTACACTACTTTTAGTACGATGTACACTACACTTATGTTGCATTGTGGGATACCTTCAGTGCACCATATAGAGTATGAGAATTCTCACTCAACATTCAGACACCACTACAAAATGGCCAACAACCTATATAGCATATGCTATCATCAATAAGGAGTGATTTCGGACACAGCTAAAAACAATCCAGACTTTCTGCCATAGATATTTAAGTGTCATCTTCCACCTAAAGCTGCTCTGTCTTTTACAGGATGGAAGATGCTTAAATTGAACCTGGATTGATGGAGGATGGAGCATGGAGGATGCCTTAATTCAACTGATGCCTAAATTGGACTATATGAGATGTTTTCCCACCTGCAGTTCCAGTGGAACCCCGGCCGTCCGTGGAGAGGGGATCTCTCTTTGAATTGCCTTTCCCGAGGTTTCTTCCCACTGTCCTTCTAGCATCATGACTTTGGGGAGTTTTTCCTCGTCTTCTTAGAGAGCTTGGGCCGGGTCAGGAGCTGATTCACAAACTAAGGCATCAAAATAAACTTTGATTCAAATAAATCCCCATTTAATTCATCTTTTATTTAAAAGAGTCATCATATTCTTGTTCTTGATTCAATCTGAATGTAAACTTCAGTCTTTAAAAGAATTTAAATATGTAATGATCTTTAACTTGGTTTTTTGGTTTTTTTTTTGGTGTTTGTTGGGATTAGTTTAAAATAATTTAAAGTTATATAATTATACTTATATTATAAAACATATTATCTACATTGTTATTGGTCTAAGATAAATAAAGAACTTTATTTAGGATATTTTATCCATGAGAAAGACATAACATGGATCTTACAGTCAGTATGTGCAGTCAAAAATGTTGTCAGTCACCAGCTTGTCAGTTTATATTAAATTACATGTACTGCATATAGTCAACTTACTTTGAAATAACAGTAGAAGAAAAAGAAAAGCTAAACCATAGTTTGGCCTGGCTCAGAAACACAATTACAGAGACAGCAAAGGTGCATTTGCTCTCGTTTAAACCACCGGAGGTCACTGACAAGATCAGTTCTAGCAGCATGACCATGGTTGGTCACTCGGTCAACTCACAACATTTTGCCACACTAAAATATTTTTAATATTTAAACAATTACAGGATTGAATATCAGGTTTAGTATAGACACTTCTTCCCCTCAGGATAAATTGCTAGGGTCTATGTACAGTACATATGATCTCTTACAATCTAGATTTGTTTGATCTTCAGAAAGCACTTACATCCCCAAAATGCAGCCATTAGATCTGAACCATTTTACTTCAGTCATTGTCAAGAGCTCTATCTTGGCCACACCAGTATACACCCCATATATTACTCCTCTGACTTCCCTCTAGAAACAATGCTCTCCACCTTCACTACCAATTTTCTCCATAAGTACTTTATTCTTACACTGTGAAATATTGCACTGAAATTTGTTGTACAATGTACGATAACAATAAAGACATTCATTGCTGTTCTATTCCCTATCATCCTATAAGTCTAGTCACACTGTTCCTTATTGTTACAACAAACTCTTAATAGTCCACTTGACAAAATGTTTGCCAAAGAACCTTTTCTGATTTGCTCTTCTAAAGCAGTGGTAACTTGTAGAGGCTTTAATGCTCTAAATCTTCCACTTCCATCTTTCTGACCTTTCACAAATAAACAACACCACATATTCTTCAGTATAGCTCATTATATTTACTCCAGCAATCCCTGACACATCAAGCGATTCACTCTATGCTCCTCTCTTTTAGTCCGCTGTTTGCCTCCTCTCCTGTAGCCATAGGCTACTAGACTTCCTATTTCCAATTACAATTTATACTAATAAATAAATGAGCAGAAAATTGCAAACAGAAAGATTGCCAAACAAAATAATTTTGAGAAACCAACACTACACAATCAGTTTGCTCCCATTTTCTCCTCCTGCATTCTGTGAATCTGCCTCTAACCAACACTTCTTTACAGGCCACCACCCTGACAGAATATCTCCACCAGTGTACCTTTTCAGCCCCTGTAATTTGAACTGGCAGCACTTTTATATGTTGTGGTGCTAAACCCTTTACTCCTACAATTCAATTGGGGAGTCTGATGTTAGTCTTTATCAAACAAATGACAAAACTATAAATATTTAGACACAATACCCCAATTCCATAGTACTATTTAACTATTAAACTAATTAATATGCCACATCTAAATAAGTTAACTTGACATTAGGAGAAATCCATCACCCTATTTGCACTTGGTGCTTCCTGTTACCTTTAACTGGTATTCAGACTTAATAGGGAGTCTTTTGGCCGAGAAATACATGAGGTAAGAGAATTGTCTCATGTCTCATGCTCCACTATGTTCTGTGGCACCTCACTTTACAGCAGTTATGTACAGAAGTAATAAAGAGGACCTTTGTTACAATAGAATAGAGTTACAGTTTCAATATTTGTAAGTTCTATTTATGGGTTTGATAAATAATATTGTGATCAGTGGAGTGACAAATATATCTGAGCTGATGTATTATTCAACATTCAAGTAACTTGCAATTAACCAGTGGTCAGTTCTGAATTTGTAGTTAGAGTAAAAGCATGAGTATTTAAGAGCTTCTTTGTTAAAGTGTCTCTGTGGAGTCTTTGTAAACTTTGAGGCTGCGTCCAAAATTATTCCCTGCAAACTATATAGCGCACTATGTAGTGTGCATTCGTGTACATTGCGTGTACATTACAATGCACCACTACAATGCATCACTTCATTTAAAATGTTTATTTTTACAGTTATTTTTAACATTTGTAAATTTTTGAGCATTAAGTCACTTTTTCAATTACAGTCGTTTTTCAAATACAAATCATTCATTTGTCGACCTGGTCCTGCGGATCCTGTCACACTTAAAACAATCTTAAAACACACGTGTAGAAAGTCTATTTATTGCAGTATATTAACTTGATGCAGGCCTAAACAGAACTACTATACGCATGTAGCGGGCTGAAAGCTTTTATTTTGACATTTAACACCGGATCCGATCCGTGACGTCACCGGAAACACACCGTCTTTGCCACACACGTGAAGCCTGAAGGGTGAAGTTATGTCTAAAGCTAGTAGGTATTTTATCAGTGGACGAATCTGTTCAGTCTCTCTATAACAGCAGCTGTTTTAAATTTGATTCTGTCGTTTCTTTTATTTTGCAGAACAAAAACGAGCCAAACGTCTCGGCTTCCTCGGGAAATTTAAGGTAAATGTTCCCCGGCTAATGTTATCTGTGGCTAATTTTACTGTTGTTGTTTTGCTGTCTACACAATCCCATTAAACAAAACAGATATTTTAATAACATATGTACAAATAGTCGTGAATCGGCAAAGAAGTGCAATATATGCTATGTAGTGTCTAGTGTTGCCTTACTTTAAAACAAAGTTCATTTATTGATTTGTGTCTTTTTTTAACTCGCATTTTAAACTCACAGTGATTGGCCCTGTTCCTGTATCGTTGTATTTTGACATATGCAAATAAGACCTTCAGTAACAGTTTTCACTGACGAAATGTACAAACTTTCAGCCGTTTGCATTAGCGCTATCCTAAACTATCAGCCTGAATAAAAACAAATAATTTCCCTATAAAGAGCAAAAGAAGCAAAACTATAATAAAATGAGGAAGGTAGTGTTATAACAGCAGCACACACATTTTATTAAGCAATGTCCTTCTAATAAAATGAACCATATATATCATAATCTGACTTCAAGCCCACTGAGCCTTAAGCTTACCCTCTACACTTTTCCTTTTGTGTGTGAGGAAGATTTGTTTGCTCATATGCTCAGATAAAGGCTGTTTCTCGTCTTGTTCGTGATGTATCAGCCTTTGAAAAAATGCACTTCAATGGGGTTTAAGTGTCTAGATAATATCAATATGCAAAGGCAGTGTTTGGGGTAGTGGTCACTGTTTTCTTACACTGTGCAAGTGGGCCTGAGTGTTGTGTCTGAAGTAGCCTATAGGTCAGTTTACGTTCATGCTATTTGCTCCTCCATAGCCAGGCTCACATGCTGTGAGTATGTATTTTTACATTTTAATAGTACAACTACAGTAAAATTAATTACTGATATCTTACATTTAGTACAAGAAAACAAATTATCTGAATATCAAAATTGAAAACTGAACACTTTTCCAACAAACTTAGATGGCAGCCAGCACAGAGGTTTCAGTTTTCACAGTACTGTTCACACTAAACGCTGAAGGTTTTCTTGCCAGAACTTGAAGACGTACACCACAACTGATGCCAAAGCACAAAAGTTGAGCTCAAAATCATATAAATAAGTTTTGGGAGTCAGTTCTGTGGACCAGTGAAACAAAACCTGAACTTTTTGAGCCTGTGGATCAGCAGCATTTTGGAGGAAGAAGAATGAAATCGGGGTTGTACAAACACAATCACCATCCACCGCATTAACCATTATCTTTAAACTTTGCACATAAAATCCGGAACAGCAGAAGCCTGTCAACATCCACGCATTGAGATGAGAATCTCTGTTTGCAAAACAAATAAGCAGCTTTTAGACCGTTTCCTGAGACAAATGATCTATTTGTGTTGCTTTAAAATCACTTCCGTAACTTTGTGCAAGGTTAAATGTGACGATTTCGATTGTTTGTCACATTTGGTGAAATGAAATTCAGTAGATCGCTGTGATGTTTTGACAATTTAATGAAAGTTAGATAAAGCACAATCCACGTGGCTAAACGGTCCCTCCCTATTTTGAACAGCTGTCATAACTACAAGCAAATGGAAATCTGTGTTTACATGGAGCAAAAATTTGATTTCTCTTTACCTTGGGCGTATTTTGGAAGCATGCTTCACAGGTTTTAACTGTACAGAGACTGTCACAATGCTCCTTTTCACAGCACAGACTCTCTGAATTAAACAATACATGATGAAAAGTGTCTTTTTTAGACTATACTTTAGCCTATAGGGCCTTTATTATTTTCATCTATATAAGGCTTGGGGACGCACTTGCTTTAAAAATGACAGCATCGCTCCAAGAAAGCTGACTGCAATCAGGTTACTTAATTGCATGTAAACACTGAGTCCCACTCAAACAACTGTGCAATGTTTATAAATTAAACAAACTGTAGCACTTCCCACTGTTTTTGCATATTGCTGTGTATTTTATTCATAGGTCAAATTATCAAGATATTTTCATACTTATCATTTCTGTTCATATCATTTGCTCAGTGAAAACTTTTCTTTTTTCAATTTTCAAACCCCTATTAGTGGTGTTAAATGAAATGTTTAGCTTTATAGGTTTCATTGCGACACCTTTTAATAAAAAAACGATATACAATAATATTTTGCTAATTATTAACATCTTTGGCATGTTTTTGTCTCTAGGCTAAAGATGGGCAAAAGGGTGATTCATCGGGAAGGACAAAGACAACAGAGCAGTCGTCTCTGCAACATGTCAAAGACCACAGAAGACCAGAGGAAATCAGGAGGCAAAGGGTGAGTCTTTGCACGTAATGGCTCTATTCCGATATATTTTCTCGAGGTAAACCAGTCTCTCAATTAATATTTAGCTGCAAGACCTGCAAGAGAAGCAGAAAATCTCTAGAGAACGAGAGATGATGAAGAGGAGGAACTTGCAAAGCTTTCACAGGGACATCCTGCAGCGCCAGAGAGAGTTTGAGCAGAGGGTAAATGTGGAAATGAACTTCAGACAGAATCACGGCTTGATGTGCAAATTTCTATTGTTGTGATTTCTGGTTTCTGTTTTGTGTTCACAGGAGACCGAGATGCAGAACTTGGAGAAGAATGTTAATTTTGAAAATGAAAATTCAAGAAAGGCATACTACAGAGAATTCAAAAAGGTACATAGCTGCTCCATTCATGCCACAAACTGCCCTGTATCTGATGAAACTTAAAATTGTAGAGGCACATACATAGAATTATTTATTTAATATGTGCATCATTTAACCATTAACCATTCAACACATTTAATGCTGGAGAAAAGTTGTTTAATTACGCACTATATGTTACTATTGTGGATTAAAAACTTTTGACTTTAGTCTAAAGTCTAAATCTGTATTTTTTTTTTTTTATTAAGGTTGTGGAAGCCGCAGATGTGATTTTAGAGGTGTTGGATGCACGTGA
>OMLM01020147.1:24387-56519 GCA_900302695.1 Helostoma temminkii | reverse complement strand
CCCTCTTGGCTGTAGATGTCCTCAGGTGGAGCAGGCAGTCATTCAAAGTGGAACGAACAAGAAGATAGTTTTAGTCCTTAATAAAATTGGTAGGTAATCTAAGAGTTAAATGACTAATCTTTTTGTGCATTTGACAGGACACAAATTATTTAACTGTGTTTTTTTTGTGCCAAGTATTTGTTGCTTAACTAAAAGTCTGAAATGTTTGATCGTATTTTACTAAGGACAGCAAATCCCTTTGAAAGACCAAAACACTACATTTATCCTACTAACAAGTATTGTTTGTGTAACCAGCGCCTGATTGACCTTTTTTGGCTGTGCCATAGAGCTCCATTGTTGTCCAGAAACTGTGGAATACACAATAGTGAGCCACATCGTTACACTGGGTGACAAATTTCTTCATTACAAATAATATGGGTACTGTAGTTTATCTATAAACAGTTTCACAAGCTAACGTTACTTCACAGTCTCTGGAGAGCAGTTCCTCAAAGGCAGAGGTCACTGCACATGCTCAGATAAGGAACTTTTTTCTGTTGCTCTGCTAGCTTGTGCTACACCCCGCAAGTTTAACTTTAACACAACTATGGGAGAATGGTGGTGTAGACACATTTTAATCTAAGCAGTGCTGTGGATGCTACAATGAATAAAACAGCCTGGAAATAGGTGCACAACACATGTTTTTCCAGTGTTAGCTTTATACAGTTGAAAGGGTAAAGATAAGACTGATCCTCAAAAGCAAGTCCATCTCAGTGATGGTCATTAATACTCTGTGCGGCTTTATAGACAAATAACCGTGCCCACGTGTTTCTATAATAAAGGACACTTGTTACCCTGTGTAGTGATGTGGCTCACTAAGCAATGAAGCTCCATTATTTAGTAGAATACATTCACTGTTGGTTTTGATCTTTTCATGGAATTTCTAGACAACATGAAAATCAAAAGCCTTATTCTTTATATGTTTGTTTTTAATATTATAGATCTGGTGTCAAAAGAAATTGTGGAAAAGTGGATTAAGTATCTTCGTAATGAGTTTCCCACTGTAGCTTTCAAAGCATCTACTCAGCAACAGAACAAGAACTTGGTAAGTTTTTCTTTTTACAGAATTAAAATGCTCATATCTAATCAAAAATACCTTAAAAAAAATACAATCACATTGTTTTACATAAACGCAAAACAATTTTTCCTAGAAACGCAGTAATGTACCAGTGCCACAAGCCACCACAGAGCTCCTGGGCAGCAGTGCTTGTGTTGGTGCAGACTGTTTAATGAAGCTACTGGGTAACTACTGCCGCAACCTGGACATAAAGACAGCCATCACTGTAGGTGTTGTAGGTAAGCATCAAATCTAGTGAGACATCAGGTTTATTTTATTTATTACATGCAATAATTTTTTGCCACTTCTGTTTTGTAGGTTTTCCTAACGTGGGAAAGAGCAGTTTGATCAACAGCCTGAAACGAGCACGAGCGTGTAATGTCGGAGCCACTCCTGGTGTGACCAAGTAAGTGTACAAGTAGGTGTGCAATAAGTAGTTCCCCTGCTTCCTTACTCTTGTTGTTTTGCTTATGTGTCTGTGATTTTTAGGTGCCTTCAGGAGGTGCACTTAGACAAGCACATAAAGCTTCTGGACTGCCCCGGCATCGTCATGGCAACTTCGACATCTGACGCGGCAATGATTCTTCGTAACTGCGTGAAGATCGAACAGCTTGTAGATCCCCTTCCACCTGTGGAAGCCATCCTCCGACGCTGCAGCAAGGCACAGGTGTGTCATCTCATCCTTTCAGCCGATGTGTGCGTTGCCATATTGTGTCATTTCTCACTGCCATTATAAGAATTGTGTTGGATGTGCAGATCATGGAGCACTACGGCGTTCCAGACTTTCACACAGCTTTGGAGTTCTTGTCATTGCTTGCTCGACGCCAAGGCAAACTAAGGAAGGGAGGATTGCCTGACACCGATAAAGCAGCGAAGAGTGTGTTAATGGATTGGACAGGGTGTGTAAAACACAGGATTTTGGGAGCTTTATAAATGATCGACCAGTGAATTTAGCGTTGTGTTAATTTCAGCATGTTAATGTTATTAGGGGAAGGATCAGCTACTTCACGCACCCTCCGGAGACGCACACTCTCCCCACACACGTCAGTGCTGAGATTGTTACGGAGATGGGTAAAGCTTTTGACTGGGATGAGCTGGAAAAAGGAAATCAGGAGGTTCTTGCAGGTAAGTTAAAGGATCAGCTCGCAAAAATAACATACCATTGCCAAAGTTGTTTCTGCCACCCTGTTGTAGGCGTTCAACCTGGACTCTGAATCCTGCAAATGTTTTATAACATCCAGGAAATCTGATATTTCCTCTGTTTTTTAGTCATAAATTGACCTGAAGCTTTACATTAATAAATGTAACACTGTAGCTGCAGCATTGTTGCAATTTACTTGAGGCGTTCAGGGGCAAAGAGTAGGTCATCTGTGTTTTGGAAGTGCTCAGAGCCTGGTATCATACCTTATATCATATCCTGTCCACCACACCCCATAGACTGACCCGAAACCTTCCTGAAATTACTTTCTCCAGGCCTAAAAAATCTAAGTCTGAACCGAACCGTGGATTTTGAGAGTTGTTACCATCTAACTAACCATGAACTAGAAATTGGTGAACACAAACATAAGGCATTTCTAAGATTTGCTTGTTTGCTTTGTTAAACATCCCAAAAAAGCAGTAGGTGCCCGAAGATGATGATTTTTTTAAATTTATTTATTTATTTATTTATTTATTGTGCTTTAGAGTCGTCTTGTCCTGAAATCCAAATGGGATTCTGCATGGAAACCAGTGGGATGACTCAGGGTGGCCAAAGTGAAGCTCCATGTGACTTGGAAATGGAAAGAGAGTCAGTAGAAGAGGCAGAGTTGAAGGATGAAACACAGTCTATGGAGGATGATCAGGACCCAGAGGTGGGCACCTTTTACATGTTCACGATTACTGAATTACAATGTTTTGTGTCTCCAACATTTGTAAAATACACTTCATTCAAATGACTTTTATTTCTGACATTCTTCATGCTCAAAATAGTTTGGGCCAATGACAGTGGAGATAAAATCACAGAAGTCAAAGACTGAATTACCTGCAAGTGACGCTGCATCCAGGGCTCCAAATCTGAAGGAAATCTTGAATGTAGATCCTCTTCAACAAGGCCAGGCACTGCTGGCTGCCAGCAAGAAGAGGAAAAAACAACAGAAAAGAGCTGGTTTGTATGACTCTCAGTCCCAGTCTAACCCAGTGTATAATTTTGTATTACAGTGTCCAAAAAGTCAAAATCCCAATATCTCTTTAATTTATTAAAGACCATTCCAGAAAGCATTTTTCATATGTTCTTGCACAACAGAAACACGTATATCTGTGTGAAATGTATGTAATGTGTTTGTCCCTTTACCTGACACTTTATCTATTGTTTTTCTTTCCTCTGCAGATAAAATTGCTACCAAACTCTCAGACACCTTGACATCTGCAATGGATTTTTCATTTTCTGACAGTTGATTGAAACAACAATGAAATAAAATATAAAAAAATAACATCACGTGTTTTGTGTTTATTGCTACAGTATGTTTCGATGTGAAAAGCACCTACAGAAATGTAGTGCATGTGATCTGTGAGCCTAAAAAGGGCCTTTTATGTGTATTCAGTAGGCCTAAGTTAACGGCATTTAATTTGACGAGAAATTAACACTTGTATGACATTTTATATGCACCAAAACGGAACCGGTTTGTAATAAAATACTACACCAGCAGAAGTAAACCTGTGCGGTGAGGGCTGTGTAGTAATCCTACCGCTGTCAACAAGTTCCGGGTAAAATACGTCTGATGACGTCGGCCTGAGGTAAACAACACTTCAGCGCTGTGGCTAGCTTGTGTTTACCGACTCGGAAAATGGCAATTAAATCGGAGGACTCCGGGGATCTATGGATGTGATTATACCAAACAGGTCTATTACCACAGTACGTTTTTGTTTTTCTTCTAAACTTTTATTTAAGTAGGTGTCAGTTTGTTGGGGAACTAATTCCGGATGGCTAGCAAGTTGAGTTAGCTAAGCTGCAACTTCCTATTTTTTACTTTGCCGCTGCTGTGTCGTTAGGTAACCTTACTGCTGAAACACCACAGATACAACAAACCTCCTTGCTTTTGGCTGCTGGTGGGGTACTGAAAGGAGTGTAAATATTAGTTTTAGCTGCGTGTCCACTGTCAGTACGTTGGTGTGGGCCCGTTAGCAGCACTGAGCTGTCAACTGTGCTAGCTGAACTCACGGTAGATTAGAGCTAGCCAAAATTAGGGATTACGAAAACCGCTAAAAGCACTTTCTAATTGTACCTTTCTAGTCAGAAATGACACCCCAAACTGAACACGACATAAAGTAAGACAACCTTTCTATAGCATGTTGCCAGCATGGTTCGACCACTGTCCTCTTTAGTTTTAGCAGGTTACAGTACTGACAGGAAGAAGCTGTGCTGACAGTAACTGCTCACATAACGTTGTGAAACTCGTGTTTCAGCGTGTATTAAATTATCTCGTCTGTATTTAATTTTTGCGTAAATAGTGAGTAGAACTGAAAGATTAATTTACTTAGTGACTAATTCAATTTTTACCGAGAAGTCAGTGTGTAAAAGTCTGACCTCTGAACCCACACTATCTCAGTACAGAAATAGTAAAGCTGCCCGATGCAGAAGTGGTAGAAGTACACAAACTTGAATACACAAGTAGAAGTGCAAGTACACGACTAAGGAATTCCCCACTACCACTAGAAGTACTACTTCCACGAATTCTTTACTAAAGTTGAAGTAATAAGTGCATGCTCTAAAAGTTACTTCAAATACACGTGTACAATTACTGCTCAGTGTTTTTAAACAACAGGATCGTCAAAGATCTCTGTTATTGTAGAGACTTGGTGTGAAGATAAAGATGATTTCAACTAGTTTATGTCCTGTCAGATGATTAATTATAATTCACATCATCATTTATTAGACCTTTATATGCACAGTGTGTGGTGAATTAATGGTCTACATCTGCAAAGTACTAACTAAAGCTGCTAAATAGATGCAGCGTAGTAAAAAATATGTTTCCTTTGAAAAGTAAAAGTAACAGAACTTTGAAATACTCTTAGCTAATAATCTTAGCTACTTGCTTATTCTGACCCAGTATAACAAAGCATAAGTTAATGTGATCACTTACATTTACAAGCGCAGTAAGGATTTTTACCATCATTCATCATCTGATCAGCTGTCAGATGTAGATGAGGAGGAAATGGTGTGGCTGCCTTTTATTATATGGTCATAACAAACTTTACCTGTGAACAATGAATCTGCTGTTTACTGGACATCCACCTGTGTGCTGTGGATGTTCTGGTAAGGCAGCAAATCTTAACATTAATCCATGGGGATATTTCACCAGCAGGCTAAAGCCTTGTCTAGAGTATATGTGTATAATGTTTTATGTAAGCTGTGAGAGTATTTTATTTAATATTTTATTTAATAATCAAGAAATTAGTATTGTAATTTACTTTTGTGGTATGAGAGAGTGTGTTATGGGCGTCTGATCTTGTAGTTTCTTTGGAGTGTCAGACCATTCAGGACAACAGGATGAGCCATCTCTTTCCCTCTTTTTTAAGCCATTCATTTTTTTGTTGATAGTGCCCACAAAAAGGACTCACCTTTCACAATGTTGAGGTAGTTGTAGGACCAGTAGTGGAGGTGGTGTGTAAAAATGTTTCAAAATGCTGAGCAGGTGATCTGTGACGTGCTTATGTTACGGTCATGTCATGCAAAGGGATAATTTGAGAGTGAGTCAGCAGTTTTGAGAAGGTGCTTCCCTTTCAGAATTTCCAAAAGTACTTTCACATAGTTTTTTCAGTATGTGCAGAACTTGATTAACTGTACTAAACTAAAACCTGGAAAACCTTCATTTCTTATTGTTTAAAATGAATTAATGCCAATTTTGGAGCTGTCTGATGTTAGTGTCATCATACATTTTTTTTTAACAGTGGATGATTTTAAAAATAATATTAACATTAAAATAATATTATCTATTTGTAATGTTTCTTTGTTCTGTTTTTGCTTTGCAGCTCCATCCCTAGATTTGGATCTCTCTCCTCAGCCATGTCGTCACGTGTGTTGCTGCGGCAGCAGCTGATGCGAGAACAAGCCCAGGAGCAGGAGAGACGCGAGGCCCAGCAGCAGGCCTCTGCCTCTCAGCTCCGGCCCTCTGACTCCACTCCAGCTATCTCTGTCACACTGCCCCCAAATGCTGCCCGTCCTCCTCCAGCGCAGGTGCCTGTGGAGGTGCTGAAAGTAAGAGCTTCCTTCTTGTGTGTGTCATCACCTGTATTCTTTATTCAGTGACTTTGTGTGGGAGCACAGTCCATTAACATTTGTTTAAATTATCAGGTGCAGACCCACTTGGAAAACCCCACAAAGTACCACATCCAGCAGGCACAGAGGCAGCAGGTGAAGCAGTACCTCTCCACCACTCTAGGCAACAAGGCAGTCACTCAGACCCTGGGTGTGTCCCCTGTGCTGCAGTCCAGTTCTGCACCTGAATTTGCCCCTACTGCCAGCAGTGCCCCTAACAGTCCTATGGCACTGCTGAACATCAACTCCAACAAAGAGGAAGTAAGGGAAATTCCTACTTTAATACCAGTGCTTCAAATGCTTGTGTGTGTGGGTTTGGTTTGCTGGTACAGCAAATTGCACAACCTTGTAATTGTTGCCTTTCTGCAAACATTGTGTGCATTTTTGGAGAAGTTAAATGTCTAGCCTTCTGCTCACTTCTTACTTAATTACTTTTTGTTTGTTCTTTAATAATGTGCCTAAAGGTCCCACTGTGTCGACGCATGCCTTTTGTCATTACCCTTTTTGGCCTGTTGTCACAATATGATGTTAAATACTGCACCTACTCTTTAACCATACCAGCACTTCTCTTGCACACGCTTCTCTCTTTGAAATTAGGCCTTTACATTTGTTTAGGACTTGTAACATTGCTTTAAATGGGAGGAAATGTCAGCCTTAAGTTCTGCAGATGCTTTTAGATTACAAGCAAACTACGTGTTGATTAATTTCACACTAGTTACTCTGTACTAACGGTGCTTTCTCTCATCTGCTTTGTCTAGATTGATGATGTGATCGACGACATCATTAGTCTTGAATCCAGTTTTAATGATGACATCATTACGTTGATTGACTCAGGTCTTCAGTTGCCTAGCACGGTATGTATAACGGTGTATTTATCTGAATATGAATGCTTCCCTTTTAAAGTTTCCTCTAGAGTTTGCAAGTTTTCCTTTAATTTCACAACGACAGAATAACACAGAGGGTTTCAGGCTGCACTGCAACATTTTCTTTCTTTTTAATCTCTTTTTTAATAATTAAGTGTTTGTAATGTGTCTGGATGATCTCCTATATGTATGAAATCCTGAAGTTGTGAGAGTAAATATACACTTCTGGCACTGAGCTGCTATTCGTCACAGAAGTGCTGCCTGGGCGGGGTGAAGCTATCAGTGGATACAAGACAGGGAGAAGCAAAGTGCTCATATAAAAGCACTTCTTAAAGCAGCCAGGTTAACAGCTGATTTGTCAGATAAAAGAACACTTGCCAAAAACTTTGCTGCCAAACACAAAATGGGAATTATGGTCATGCTGCTGGAGGAGAAGAAAAAAAATGAGGTAAATACTTTTTGCAGTTTCTTTTTTTTTCAATTGGTATTGTCATTTTTATTGACTTTATTGTGTAGAAATTTAAATGTTTGTCATGCATTTTTTCATTCAAATTCATTCAAATTATTATTATTTTTTTTATTCAAGCACTGACCTGAGTCTTTTAATGGCTGAGAGTTGTCAGTGCAAACTCTTCATTTGCCGTCGCCTCCATCACCAAGCTGTATTTTGATCTCTGCCTCAAAATTAACAATGAAATATAATCCAACTAACACTCATCATTTAGACTCAAGCATTTGCTCTAATGCAACGTCTTGCGACGTGCGTAACATATCTGCAGCTTTGTGTTTGCTCGTACCGTTTGGTTAACGGGCTGGTTGTATTTTCTACAAGATGTGATCGACTCAAATGAAAAATAGGCTCACCTCCTCTCTGCGTGAGCATCTCACACCTCCACGAGCAGAGTGGGATGGAGGGCCATGAAAAAGGAGAGGATAGGCAAAAGGCCCTCGGGTAAATTAAAAATCACACCGGTACAGTAAAAGTAGAAGAGGAGAACATACTGATGCATTTGAATGTAGCGTGTCGTAGCATTCAAATGATAGCAGCTTTGATTCTATTTAAAACTCAAGGAACAGGTTGGTCCAAACTTAACAGGAATGGGGAAGACATCCATTTTGCATACTTTTCTTCTACGTCTGTGGCAATCAGTGATTTACGATGATTAATGGCAGAACATGTATTTGTCTTGTAGCTGCCAGGAAACCTGTTGGATGTATACCACAGCCCTGGAATGGCAGCACCTACTCTTACTGTCAGCAACTCTTGCCCTGCTGATCTTCCAAAAATTAAAAGGGAAATTACTGGTACAGTAACTCATTTTACTTTTATTTTTACCTTTTGGCAGAATTTCTTTTTCCAAGCTTTACTGACATTTTATATCATGAAACATTATGGATGTCTGTCTTTTAGATGTGGACACCAAAGCACTGTTAAAGGAAAGGCAGAAGAAGGACAACCATAACCTCAGTAAGATCATATAAGACATGCTGCACACTTCAGCTTCAAAATCACATCATCATAACTACATCTTTATTCTGTTTCTGTCTGTTGAAACTTCAGGACAATCAGTTTGATCTTGATGTCCGTGTATACCAAATAATGCTTGTTTAGTGACAACAATGATTGTTGGAGGTAAACATGTGTGTCATGGTCTTTCTCTCTTCTGTCTCTACCTGCTTATTTACACTTGTTTACAGTTGAAAGGAGGCGGCGATTCAACATCAACGACCGTATAAAGGAGCTGGGTACTCTGATACCCAAGTCAAGTGACCCGTAAGTGCTTTTAAGGATGTTTATTTTCTTCTGTCGACTCGCTTCCTGCAGTACATATGACGTTTCAATTTTAATAATGAGTCTGCAGCTGTTGTGTTAAAAGGTAAAAAGGCAATGTTTCTGTTTTATTCTCTGCTGCTGACAGAGAGATGCGCTGGAATAAAGGCACCATACTGAAAGCTTCTGTAGATTACATCAGAAAGTTACAGAAGGAGCAGCAGAGAGTCAAGGACGTCGAGATACGACAGAAGAAGCTGGAACAAGCAAACCACAATCTAATGTTACGAATTCAGGTACGCTTGACTTATCATGCAACGTATGCAGATATGTAGTAGTAATATTAGTGGTTGTAAATTAAAGTGAAATTTACCTTTAGTGTGGCCAGGTTCAAAAGGAGCTTTATGACAGTCATAGTAATGCACCATAACAGTTTGTTCTAATGTTTATGTTTATTGTAGAGAAACACATGCAATACGCCTAAACCACTACTTGTTGTTGTTAAATGATAACATCATTAGTGAATCCAGGATGCAATTGTGCTGCTGTTCTTTTCAGGAGCTGGAGATGCAGGCTCGCCTTCATGGCTTATCCAGCTCCACCGGCGTCTCATCTGACCCCTCCCTGCTCCAGCAGCATGCAGTCCCACAGAGCAGCCAGTCTCTGCCTCACCATACAGCAGGAGCGTCTGCCCAGAACCTGCTCGGTCTAGGAGCCATTGGACAGCCTCTGCCAGCCTCCTTCCTATCCCCACCCTCTTCTGACTCTCCTGCAGGAGTCACCCTCAGCAGCCCCCTGGACCTGGGCAGCCTGAGCTTTGCCGAGCTCGATGACACCTCAGCGTCGACACTCTACCCTGACGTTGGCTTGGGAGACATTCTTATGGACGACGGGTGCACCTTGTCTCCAGAGAGGGTGGCTGAGCCGCTCTTTTCTCCTTTGTCACCAGGTGCCTCTAAAACCAGCAGTCGCAGGAGCAGCCTTGAAATGGACGAGGACTTGTGATGAGCCCTGTGTGGTGGTCAGTGACTGTTTGTAGGGACGAGGAAGTGTCTGTCTTTAGATAATACCGGTCTATTTATAGGACTTTAGATGTGAAGTTATAAAAGAAAAACTAGTCGACATTATGATCAAATTCAACGTAAACGTTGCATCTTTTTATTTTGCCATACAAACTGAATTTTTATTGTTCCTGTTTGGAGCTGGTCAGATGATTATGTCTGGGTTTATAAATGCAATCTTATAAAGTGAAGTATTATATAATAGGGGTAAGGGGTTAGGATAAATAAATAATATGTACTTTTTAAGACTTAAGAGGGACGTACAGTTTGCTTGAATTTATTATGTGCTCATTTGTAGGGAAGAAAGCTGTGAGGTTTCTTTTTTTACAACAATGGCATGGCAAAGTTTAACGTAAAAAATTTACATTAAGATATATGATTTACCACAGTTGCATGCTCACTCATGGTTTAATTCACCAGCAGCTACAGAAGGGATCTTTGTAAAGTGAATTGGCACATTGTGAAATATTTACTGCATATTGTATATAAGAATATTTTATTTTAAGCAGTTTTATTGCACCTTATTGTATTGCAGTCTATGCATTTTATGAGAGCTTTTGTCTGACAGCTAACGCCCAGGTTGCATGTATTTCTAATAAACGTTATGAGCAGTGGAAAATCACTTGCTGCTGTAGCTAGTTAGCCAAAGCAGGACTTCTTCCAGAGTAGCTACAATTTACAAATCAACATTTTATTTTTGAATAAATTCACTCAGTCGTTGGAAATGCAAGGCATTTATTCTTTTGTAATAGTACTGTAGTTCATTACATATTTTTTGATACCTGAATAACAGTTTGATAAGTTGTTTCTCCTGACTAATATCCGTGTCTTCAGCGAGTGTCTCCATTAAACTTGGCGATCACTGATTTTACTGGTTAGCGTGTTCTGCCAAAGTTGTGGCATTTCTGATGATATGTAATAACACAGTCTTGCTGAGCATAGTATGAATTGTCTGAGTTTTTACCTTCTTTTAAACCAACCACTAGCCTCACCTCTGTAATAATTAGGTGCAACTGTTTGTTGTGTGAAATCTGCAACTATTACTAAATAGCCACAGACTTTAGGAAGGCATTTTAATTTGTCAGCTGCCTAACACCACTTTATGTACAGTTAACGGATGTGTGTTGTGTGACAAAGTACTTGCATACGTGTAGGGTCTTTTGTTTTGTTTTTTTTACACTGACGTACTGTTTTTTTTTCCAGCACAACTCCAAGTTATTGATATACTTACATTTTAACTATCCTTTGAGCTGTGATAACATAAAAACAAATTATTTTAGATTATAGTGACACTGATTAGTGACTGCAGTGATTTGAACTTGTCCTCCTCTGTTCATTCTGAACTTTGAGGTACTTTATTTTAGAGCAAAAAGCAGCTCTAATCAATAACTCAGTGTCATTATTTGTATTGTTCCACAAGATGAACTATCAGTGGTCAACTTTTTCCGCTCATACTAGATCACACTCCACAATAGTACATACCAGATCATGTCTCACCCTGGCATATATATATATTTGAGTGCTAACATTGACTGTTTGTTAACCCTAACTAAACATGTGTGTCTTGTCCCTACAAGTTGGCTTTCAGAAAATTCTAACAAATAAATAATTCCTATTCGTTCGTGTGTGGGTGTGATTTATTTATTTATTTATTTTTAGTGGTAAAGCATTTGAGAGATTTCCATAGCGAGGTCCAGGCACTCTGTAGCCTGCAGGCAGATATCGCAAATAGGACAGTCACACATGAAGCAGCGAACACCCAGACATCCGCAGATGTCGCAGTGGCGAGTGATGTCAATTAAAGGCTGCAGGGCAGTGGACTCGCAGCCACACAGGAAGGAGCACAGCGACCACACACACTTGTTACACCCTCTCATTGTGGCCAATAGACATTCCAATGGGTGGCAGAAGAGGCAGGCCAGCAGGATTGCAGCACAAAGGTCTTGCATGGGGAAAAAAGCGAGGCCAGGGGAGAAAATTAAAGGGTGAAGCATTTAAGAAAGATCAATTAGCCAGAGGGCAGTTTTGTTTGCTTACCATTTCCTTCTGGCTCTGTGGTTACAGAAGTGGTTTTGAGGTTTTCTTGACTCCTGCTGATCGATGTAAATGTCTGACTCACTCCATAGACCGTGCAGGTCTCCATGGAGGAAGGCAGCAGGGCGCACAAAGGCTTTGGCTGGTCTTTCTCCACAGGACTTGGGCTGCAAATGGACACTACCCTGGTCACCTCGCATTTTGTGATTGATTCAATAGGAACCTCTGCACCAGACATAAAGATAAACAAATGATCAAATCTGCTTCGATAACTTAAGTACTTTGCTTAAAAACAGCTTTCAGGTTCTTGACTTGAGAGTAAATATTTTATGCTATTTTACTCATGTACATTTTAGTATTGTGTTTAAATATTGTGTTTTCTCCATCACATTATTGACAATATTAATTACTTTGAATATCCAAGATTTTACATAGACAACTTTTGTTTTATTAATGGGTTAATTACAGTAGTAAGTACACTTATTTAATGAAAAATCTGAAAGCAGAACTTTTACTTGTAGAACTTTTACTTTTAAGCATATCTGAGTACTTCTGCCAACACTGTTAATGTAGATGACGTAGGACAAGGTACCTGTTGTTTTGTTTGCATTCATGCAGATGTTAGTTGAGGATAAATTAGTGTCGGTGGAGATCTGCTCTGAGAAACTAATGCCTTCTGTCAAAAACTCTGTGTGAGAAGAAATTATTAGTTTAAAAGTATGTTAGAGATACATAAACAACTGCCGTTTATCAGTCACAGTAAAAGTGTTTACTGTGAACATACCTGAAGTGACACTGTCAGCTGTAATGGATGAATCATCAGTTTTAGAGTCGTGAATCTGTAATTTGTCGTCTTGTCCATCATCCATCTTTTGATTTGCATGTGCAGAATATATCCTAGCATCCATCATGGCTTCCACATAAATGTATCATCTGCTCCAGGACAAAAGAGATTAAAATAGCCAATAAGGATATTGTAATTTTTACTTTTTTTAATATTGTAGTGTTAAAAAAAAACCCACAAAAACATAATTCTGTGTGCACACAGCTCCAGAGTCAGATCTGTTGCTGAGGTTTCATAGCTGATAGTGATGAGTGGACAGGCTGCAAATTGCAGAGAAGTTAATCTATTATTAATGTCCATTTAAAAAAACATTTATACTGTACGTTAAAGGCAGCACACAGATATGCTGACAGTTATACTGCATGAGAATGTGAGATCTTCGTTTTTTTAAGTTTACTATAATAATTAATTTCTTTCTACCATAAGTGAAATACAAATGTGAGTTTTTAGTAAAGTGAGAAACACACTGTATTCAACTTTGTGATGCTTTCAACTATTTGATAGATATGGAATAGTTATTTCAATACAATCAAAGTCATGCAAATTCAGTGCAATGTAAAATTATGCCATTGCAGTGTACTGTAAAAATAATCCACATGCAATAAATAGGAATCTATTTATCTATAACCATGGCCGTAAAATAATAAAAAATTCATAATTTACCACATATCCTACTGTTTTTAAATAAACATAAGAACAATATTGTACTTACAAGTCAATGGCATATTTAGGAGTAAACAACGCAGCCTTAATCACAGATCATGCTTCAGTGCCCAGGAAACTGTAAGCACTGAATATTTAACTGCAGCAGACATCAGGCTTTTTCACAGGCTCTCCCTCCTTTCTCTCTATGTGTGTGTGTCTGTGTGAGTGTGTGTTTAAAAGCAACAATAAGATATAATATAATATATACAATAAGGTTGTACTAATATTGCTCATTTAGATAAATATCGAGATATAGATATCTGGTAAATATATAGATCACGATGTGCTTTTTTAGCCAAGCATGCAAACCTAAAAAATGTCTTAAAAATAATCAAAAATAAAGATTAAAACTGTGCTGATGAATGAATAATGAAATGATATATTATTATATTACATATATTATGTTATAATATACTTATAGATTTTTTAATGGTAAACAGGGATTGTGCAAGAGAATATAAAATATTACAGCATACAGCACGACATTTTCTTGAGTAACACTGGGTGAATGGTGACTTGGGAACAAATCCCACAGGTGGCGCTAATATATGAAGTTGGATGGAGCTGCCACCACAGAAGAAGAACACTGACCAATGATCAGCGACGACGTTATGTCCGTGTAAACCTTAGCATAACGCTAGTCGACGAGCTAATACTTTCACAGTTTGTGTTATATTTATTCGCTTTCTATTGTATTTGCTGCTCGACCAAAACCTTTATACAGCTCACATAATGGTAAGCATTTAAAACGACTTTTGTTTGTCGGAAACGTGATTTGGACAATTTTAGGAATTTACTTTAGCCTGTAAGCTACATGGCCGTAACCAACAGAGAATGTTGTGATCCACCTAGCTAACGTTTATTATTTAACTTATTGGCTAAATATTCACTTTATTAAAGCTGAATGTCATTAATGCATTTGTTTTGACTGCTTTTATTTTATTTGGTGAAGTAAAGTAAGCTAGCTGGCTTATGGTCATTATAGCGCTAAATTCCAGTTTAGCAGATGTTAGCTACCATTCGCGCTAGTCTGTGTTAGCTCGTTAAGTAGGTTTGTGTGTAAACAAAGCAGCTTGGCCCTGGGAGTTAACCCAGTCTGTGGGTGCTGGCTACCTGTCCAACTTCAAATGATGAGAGTCTGTTTTCCAAAACATCAAATCTTCTAGAGATGATATGATTGTGGTAACACTATGCCTAAAGTTAACAGTGCATAATATTGTCACCTGGCGTTAGCTACAAAACGAAGACTACTCCTTCTTTAGTTTTAGCTGACTTTTCAAACATTAGACACCACGTCTTCATCCCTATAATCATCTTGACATGTTGTCTAAGCATTTGAGAATACAACCATTGCACATTTCTCCAGCATAGTGGGGGAAGTCAATGCATTGTCTAAAGTAGGAACAGTGTATATATTACAGCAAGTGTGACATTTACTGTACTTTTCAGGACAGTGAAATGTCTGATGTCGAGCCTGTACCAGGGCCTGAGACCAGTAGCATGGAAGGGGAGAATGCCCCACTTTACTGTATCTGCCGGAAACCAGACATCAACTGCTTCATGATGTAAGTTGCTGAAATTGAATCAACTCAAAACTGCGTGTGGATTCAACAGTGCTCGTACACTTGTTTACGTTTGGTTTTCCTATTGACAGTGGCTGTGATAACTGCAATGAGTGGTTCCATGGTCACTGCATTAACATCACTGAGAAGATGGCAAAGACAATCCGGGAATGGTACTGCATGAGATGCAGAGGTGATGACAAAGCCTATTTTTCAGAGCACTGTAATGCTTAACATAAAACATATTACAATGCATATAAACTAAACATCATTAATGTGTTCTCCTTGTAACCAGGTAAAAACCCCTCACTGGAAGTTAAGTACCGGTCAAAGAAAAGCAGAGACAAGGAATCTGAGCTTGACAGATCTGAAAAACAGTACAGCACCCCCAGTACTCCTGATTATAAGAATGAGAAGAGGCGTGGATCAAAAGTGAGTTGCATTTCTGTCTGAATGTTTGGTTTCGGCACTAGGTTGCATCCTGTGCTAGAACAAAAAAAGTGCAGACAGAGAAACAAAACAGCAGCGGCCAGTAACTGAAATGTACAATTTTGTGCAAAAACAGCAAGTTGAAAAGTGATTTTGTGCAAAGAAACAGCATGTAAACATTATAAACAGCATCAGAAACCATAATCCAACCATAGTAGAACCATAATCTGAGCATTACCTGCAGTTGGCAGTTTACTAGTTACTGCTAAATAAAATCATGTCCAAGAGTCTTGCAATAAGTCCTGCCTTTTATGAAGATCATAATCTTCAGCTGTTTTTAAAACTGTTTTAGTCAGGCTTTGATTCGACTTAATAATCAGTTTGTAAGATGTAGTTTGTGGTCCTATATACTTCACACAGACAGATGTTTCTGCTGTTTGTGCTATACTGCATTAGTTCTAGGGAGGTGTACCGACTAAACTGTGCCAACTGTGTCTTTGTTAATAAACACAATGTGAAAACACGTTGTTTAATTTTCCTAAGGTGAAGCGTTCAGTCAGAATGTGTGGGGAATGTGAGCCCTGCAGAAGAACTGAGGACTGTGCCCAGTGTGACTTCTGTAAGGACATGAAGAAGTTTGGAGGCCCCAATAAAATCAGACAAAAGTGCCGGTTTAGACAATGTGAAGTTCGAGCCAGGGTAAGGCACTTTATCCCATTTTTCCCTCACATATTACCTTTCAGCATACTAATTCATATGCATAAAGTTGTTTTTAAATCTGAAACTTTAAAGACCTATTTTTGCTCGTAACCATTAACCCTGAATTTTTTTAAGCTACTTGTCGTTATATTGTAAAATTAATATGTACAACCGTTTTTGTAATGTATAGAAAATGCTGCGTGTGAAAGATGAAGAATTCTCATTACGGGAGAGGAAGGACAATTCCCACCACAGACGGAGACGGTACTCTGAGGATTATGACAGCGAGGCAGATCTGTACCAGAAGTACAAGGCAGCAGGACTTGAGGATAACATGGTAGCAAAACTATCTACATGATAACATTCTAATTTTAGATCAACCCCAACTACCACATTTATCAGTGACTGTATTTTGAAGTCTTTTTCTTCTTTCCTCTAAACCAGGCATGGGTTAGTGATGATGACGATGAGCAGCCTTTCAGTCCTGTCGTGCGTAAGAAAGCGGTGAAGGTGAAACACGTCAAGAGAAGAGAAAAGAAGTTTGACAAAAAAGTATGACCTGTTTCTTTCTTCAAACAGTCAGTGGTATTTGAAGTTCTGCCGGATGATAAATTTATTTTGCTGCCTGTTTCTTTTTTAACTATTCAGAAGGACTCCCGGCGGCACAAACAGAAGCAGAAGCACAAAGACAAAAGCAGACACAGTGAGAAGGGAGATTTGCGCGAGAGTGGAGGGCACCGACAGTGTCTGGGTCCAGGCTGTGTGGAGGCAGCAAGATCCAATTCCAAATACTGCTCTGAGGACTGTGGCATGAAATTAGCAGCCAAGTAAGAAGTGCCACATTTTATGCGTTAGTGTGTTTGTATTAGGATAGAAACTGTATTTATCCGACACCTGCTAGAAACAAAGAAATTGATTTAAAATAGAAGTTTATTTTCTTGCTGCTCACTGGAGAGAGCTTCGAACCTTTCCCAAAAATAAGAGGAAGCAGGTTTAATACTTCTGCTAAGTATCAGTAGCATTATCAAGAACTGTTTGCTTTTTACATTAAAGCCTGTGTTTGTTTCAGGTAATGTTAGAGCCCCACCTAGTGTTAGAAGAAAGAAATACTGTAACAGTGATCAAGTAGCACATTACAAGTATCAGAATTTATTCTTCTGCCTCTGCATATTTAATCCTTATTATTGGTCATCTTCTGTGGATATTATTTTTGCAACTTAGTATCTTGTAATTAAATGAGTGTTGAGCCGTGAAATACATTTTTTTTTTATTCATCTTTGTGCGTTTTGATCCACAGCCGTATATACGAGATCCTCCCTCAACGTATCCAGCAGTGGCAGCAGAGTCCCTGTATCGCTGAGGAGCACGGGAAGAAGCAGCTGGAGCGCATCCGCCGTGAGCAGCAGAACGCTCGACTGCGCCTTACCGACATGGAGCGACGCTTCCACGAACTGGAGGGCATCATCGCCAAGGCCAAGCAGCAGGCGGTCCAGCAGGATGAGGAGGTAAGCTTGGTCTGTTGTGAACAGCTTTGTCTTTTCGAGGTCGAGGCCAACTTTTAAGTTTCACTCTGAGTTTTTCTCTGTTTCTCTGTCGCAGGTCAATGAAGGAGATAGCGATGATACAGACCTGCAGATTTTCTGTGTTTCATGCAGTCATCCTGTCAATCCAAAAGTGGCACTGAGACATATGGAGAGATGTTATGCAAAGGTGATTATTTGTAAATTCCCACATTCTTTTTCTTTAAGCCTGAGTACACCAGCTTTACTTAGTTCCTCCATCATTATCTCAACAGTATGAGAGTCAGACGTCATTTGGTTCCATGTACCCCACAAGAATTGAAGGGTAAGAAAACCGAACCTAAAGCCGACAGTAATTTTATCTAGATTATATTAGTTTCTTTACTAATACTCTTCCCCCCATAGAGCAACCAGGCTCTTCTGTGATGTGTACAATCCTCAAAGCAAAACCTACTGTAAGAGGCTTCAGGTTCTGTGTCCAGAACATTCCAGAGATCCCAAGGTGAGAGGACACTTTCTGCCATCAAACTATCATTGCCATAATTACTTCATAAAACGGCTATAACCTTCATGTTTTGTGCGGAATCTGCCATCTTCTGTGTTGTTTTTCACTCTTCTTGGAGTTCAGGTCCCAGTGGACGAGGTGTGCGGATGTCCTCTGGTGAAGAATGTGTTTGAACTCACTGGAGACTATTGCAGGGTCTCAAAAAGGAAATGCAACAAGCATTACAACTGGGAAAAGCTCAGGAGAGCAGAGGTGGACTTGGAGCGCGTCAGGGTGGTACGTCTCAACTCTTAATTACAGAACAAAAAGTTGCTAAATTTGACAACTTTACTAGAACCTTAGTAAGTGATTCAGTTTGACAGAGTAGGGTTTGTGTTGACATCTCCTATTTGAATAAACATCTGGCCAGAGCCAGTGTCTAAAGGTCAGGTCGCAACGAATAAAGACAAAGTTCGAGGAGTCACTTCCTAATGTCACTTAAACATTGATTAGACCCCTTCTCTTGTTAATATGTATTAATGTACTTTTTCTTTCTTCACTCAACAGTGGTACAAGTTGGATGAGCTCTTTGAACAGGAGCGTAATGTCAGGACTGCTATGACCAACAGAGCTGGGCTGCTGGCTCTGATGTTGCACCAAACTATTCAGCACGACCCCTTGACGACCGATCTCCGTAGCAACAAAGATAGGTAGTCAGCCTGGTCTGCATCTGTGGATGACGACACATGATGAGGTCTAAATTTACAGAACTACCGTTCAGATGAAAACAGTTTTAACTAGATAAATATTTTAAAATGTTTGTATCATATCTGCTTTAAATGATAAATTGATATATATTTTTTTCTTAGTGGGAGATGAACTATTGCTGATTGAAAACTGCTGTTTTTTGCCATAATCAACCCGAATAAAGCATTAAAATTGCTCCAGAGAGGTGTGTTAATGCCAGAGTGATGTTTGTCTGTCAAACCCACATTTACTGTTTGATACATACCAGGTATACATAGTGCTGTGATTAATATAACTCACACATTTGATTATTATGGCAACTTCCTGTGTGGTACAGTGCATATGTAAGAGTACTGCAGTGTATCCTACACACTGTTTAAAAAAAAATACTGATAAGTGGTTAACAATTTCAGTTGAGATCTAACGTTGCCTGTCTCACCTAAAAAAATTACACTGCTGAAAAGCCAAAACATCCATTAATATGTCTGAACTGTTATATCTAATCTGCTTATGTCATTAAACCAACCATACATTTTGATATTGATATATTGTTATCTCCAGAAAATTTTACTTTTGTCAGCTTTTTGTTCTCAAGATAACGAGTTAATTAATTAATCCAGAGACAACAAACAGACCCCATGATGAGCATCAAATAAACGTATGGTTAAGGTATTTTTTTTTTCATTCATTTTTTATGTCATTATAAAAATCTATACGCTAAACTGTCATTATAATGCCTACAACTAAAAGTTATTATCTCAGGTGGAGAACCATTGATGCAGATGTGTTGACCTTGGGCCCCCAAATTTCTAATTCCGTCACAGATTGTGATGTAGATGATGTTTCCAAACTGTTATCCATAGATAATAATATAAAGACAACCTTAAGATGCCAAATTCCCCACAGATCTACATGTTTTATGACTCGTGAATGCAGCATTTAAATAAATTCGGCTACAGATGTAGCCGAAGATAATGACGGTGAGACGAGATATGCAAGTTACGTCGTTGTGTGTTTTGTTTGGCCTTTTTTTCAACATTGCACGAAATGACTAATGCTTATCTGAGGTTTAAAATTAGTGACAATGAATACAATTCAATAATGTGTAGTTGTATAATGGAAATACTGCATTACGTGCTGATATATCCTAGCTAAAATGGCCTGTGTAGTAATTATCTATAGCAGGAGCAAATAAAAAAGTGTTACACTGCATTACAGTTCTTATGTTATCAATAAGCAGCTGCGTTTGTTAACGTGAAGTATGCACTGTCCAATGTAAACACGGCAGTGTACTGCAATGTGCTGTAGGTGGTGTCAGTCTACACACATAGTCCAGACGGGTTAGCATCTTGGTGTCCAACCCTCTTTGGAGTTACGACAGCTGTCGTAAACCCCTTTGCTAGATTCATTGTAGCTAGCTTACTCGTAAAGGAAAGTGGTGAATGTTGTGACCTGTGTGCCAAGCATCTGGAGAATATTTCCCTAAAGGTGTGTGTTTTTGGCCCACCTACATAACTGTAAACATTTATAAAGTTTACGAGACACAGCTTTCAACTCAGAGGAATCTCAGCACATAAGATAGGAACCTGACAGGAGGAATGCTATAGCTAACTGGCTAACGATATTCTTTTCAATTTCAGTAGAGTTTTTTTCTACTCCACATAATCTACTGTGACGCTAAATTGTATTGATGTCGCCGGTATTATGTGCAGTGCTGCTTAACTATGCATTAGCCAATAATAATAAACTATATCAGAGAACCAGAACACTTCAATAGGTTAGCTGACTTAGTGGTGCTAACATTGTGCCTACTGGCTAACATCTGCTACATCCCAGTGCTAGCTAAATAACCACGGATTAATGGAAGCCATTATCTAGGTAGAAACAGTTAGTGTTTTTTGTTAGTTTGCATGTTATAATGAAATGTCGTACCGTTAATAACTATGTGTGCTCGTTTAGTTCTGTCATCGAGTATAAAGCAGATGTCTGAGTAGCTCGCCGTTTAAGCTAACGTTACCATAGCAGTGTGGGAAATGTAATGTTCATATTGTAGGGGGCACACCGGTTGGCTTTTTTTTTTCTCAACAGCATCCTCTTTTTGCAGGCTCTGTCATGAAACGCTGAACACCTGTCATCTGATGGTTTACCAGCCTGGCAAAGTGGCTAAATCACCAGAAAGAATGAAAGCACTTTAATTGGGATGCAAGATCGACAGTAGGGATTATCTCATCTGTCTCCAGGAAAACACTTTGGACTGTTTGTGACCTAAAACTGGTGCATCAATGAACGAGGAACCACTTGATAATCTGGTCTCTGGGAAGGAGCCTGTGGAAGAAGATGTGGGACAAAGCGCAGAGAAGGAGAGCAGCGAAGCACCAAACACCTCTGAGAGAGCACCCTCGGACAGTGTGGACACAAAGGAAAACCCCGGCTCAGCACTGGTAGAGGAAACCTCTGGAGAGCTAAAGGAGGAGGCTAAGGCCCCTGGTGTGGTTCCTCCTGTTGACTGGTTTGAGCCGCTTGAGGATGATGATGATGCCAATAGTGTTGGTAGAAATGATCCGGAAGAAGAAAGTCTGGCAGGAGAAAGTGAAAGGAGCGAGAGCGTGGCCGGCAGCGAGAAGGCCATCAAAAAGTTATATCAGTAGGTTGAATAATGTTCTTTTTCTGGAGGCCATGTTGTAATATTACACCATACTGTCACTGTTTTATTTAACACGTTTTCTGCAGAGCCCTGCACTGTAAGGAACAGCAGTATGTTTGGATCAGTTTCGTAACTTTATTAAAATCTGCTAGCCAGGAACCAAATTGTTATATTTATATTTTATTACTATTTTGTGACAAGCTGTATTTATCAAGTACTATCAGTACTATCAACCTTCTTACTAGTAGAAGTACTTGTACTAATGATATTCACATTTACATGGATGGTTTGATATGTGCAGTCTGGTTTTTTCAAGGGATATAAAGACTTTCAACATGTAAAATTCCTGTCTTCTCTTTTAAATTCACGGTTCACAGTCTTCATGTTCCCCGCCGTAAGCGCTCACATCCTGATGAGGGATGGGTCAGCTGGCCGGTACTTGGAGAGGGTTGGAAACGCAAAGAAGTTGTTCGGCGCTCAGGGAGCAGCATTGGCCAGAAGGATATATATTACCTAAGGTAATTAGAAATGTCATTTACAACAGCATATTTAACTGTGGCCTCAGTAATAAACACTTTAATCTCTTATAATGTCAACAAATACTGAATATTAAACTCTTAATAGGTAAGTACTTATGACAGATATCTGTTATTGATTAGCAGAAGATTAATAATATGGGCTCTGAGTCTGTATTTGCCTGGTGCTCAACAGTGTTGATTTTACTGTTCAGATTAATGTTTAAACTACGACTCTTTGCTGTATTCTCCTCTTGCCACTGCTTGTTTTCCACCTCAGTGGAAGCAGTCACACAGCCTTTTGCAGTATAATCGGTTCATATATTTTTCTAATATTAAATCGATCATAATAATAAATTCCAAATTCTAAATATTTACAGTTTTAAGCTTCTCATATAAGATAATTTGATGCTCTTCTTCTACGATGAATTCATGAACACAATTAACACAACATATTAGTCAATAATATTGTTAATATTATTAGTTAATATGCCTTAGTACATTTTTTAAATGGCTATGTAAGCAGTTTTTTCTAATTACTGTCAGGACTAAACAGAATCACATAATTGGATAATAACAACATGTGGATTTTAGTGGTGGTAGTCTGCTACTTTGCAGTTTTTCTCCTTCACAGTCCGCGTGGTGATCGAGTGAGAAGCAGAGTAGAATTGGTCTCGGTGCTGGAAGGAATTCTTGACTTGTCAAACTTTGAATACAAGACGGGAAAGTTCTACGAGGGTGAAACTGCCCCCATCAGAGTTCGGAACAGAGTGAAGGTATTGGCTTCTTCTTGCAGCTCCAAACTTTCATCGTGTGTATGTTCTGCGGGGACTTTTCCTCACTTTCTTATCTGGTAGAAAAAGATCCGGGAGCGGTCGTCGTCAGAGTCCAGCTTCATGGAGAGAGGAGAGGGAGCTGACACTCCTGACTCACACCATAGACTCACCCCCAGTGTGGTGCCCAAAAACACCCACTGTAATCAGACAAGCTTCTCCTTGTCCAGTACAGTGGGAACTCCAAACCAAATCACCCGGCACGAGGATCCATCTTTGGAAGTTAAAATTAAACTTCCTCTTCCTTCTTCATCCAAACCACGTCCTCTCCCCTCTATAAATGGAGAAATTGGGACAGAGGACAGCACTCTGTAAGTCTATTACTTACATTCATATGTCTAAACTTCTACTAAGGAGACTATAATATTTCCATTTGCCCATAAGTGTGTAATTGTGATGTGTTGCTTATAAATACAGTTGTGCATTATCATATTTCTCTGTAGCGTCTGTGCTCGATGTGGGATTTCCTTTACGGGGACATGGTACGACAAACAAAGGAAGAGGCCTTGCTGTCCCACCTGTTGGGGTGTGTCAGTTCATGTGCTTTTCAATGATATGATGCAAAAATAACATTAGAAATAAATGGTGACCCTCTTCTACAGTTTTACTCATCCTGTGTTGATTTTTTCCTTTTTAAATGCAGCAGCTTCCAAGACAAAGGAGCATCCCATGATTCGTTTCAGAAAGGTAAACATTGTCTGTCAACAGTATCACTTTAACTAACCAAAACATTAACATTTGGTTTAATGGAAACTTACCAGCTGCAGTAGGGGTTGGTAACAATTCTGCAAATCCACAGTTTGGTTTAGACTTCGGTGATTGGATTTCTTTGGGGGGGAGACTTGGTTTTATTAAATCACAATAGTCCTAAATGCTACTGGGCTCTGAGCGTCTCTGTACTGTCCCTGAATGCCTCTCACGAGAGATGCTTCTGATCAGATTTCCAGGATATTGTATCAAATTTACAGGCATGAGGGACCCACTATTAATATGTGGGACGAGGGATGCCCGTTACAGTGGGTTGGTGGGGAGTGGGGGTAGTTTCAGAATAGTTACACCACTAATATCAGTGATAAAATTATACAACCATTAATTTGGAATTCCTACAGTATCTAAATGAGTATGTATAATATTCTCTTTTGTTCATATCAGTAAGTCACATTGTTGAACGTCAAATTGCTTTTGTCAGAGTGACAATTAATGTAGTTTTGTTTTGTATCTGTTGTGGACAATGGTGCATTACAAAAAGAGACCTTGTATTCTTTAACAGTGACACGACACATTTCCTGTATGTTCTAACACAATTAGACTGCTAATCAAGCTCTGCCTTTCTATTCTTGTTCATATCACCTATAGTGGATACCCTGTGGGCAGTGTGTGGGATGCCACAACACAGTAAATTGTGGGCAGTGTGCCAACTGCAAGCATGGACTGCAGAGCCCTGAGTCCCGGAAACGCCTGTGCCGGAAACGCAAATGTATATGTCCCATCCGCAAGGTACGCTGGTGGCTGCACAACAGTTAGTTATTTTGGTGGTTATTTGTTATATTACCTTTACATTAATGTATTGTGTGTCTCATTAGGGCCCTGGAAGTGGAAGCTTCCTGCAGCAGAGGCCTTACAATGACGTTCCTGAAACATTTGATGACACATCTATGAGCTTCCAGGTAATAAAAGCTTCATAATTCATGAAATTGTAAATGTTTACTTTGTTTGGTCAAAGATTGTAGTGTTATTTTCCCCAGACGTTAACACTTAAAAGTAATTAAGTTCTAACAACAGCTATTTTATTTTACAGAGTGAAGTTATAGACTCACAGGTAACTTTTATTTTTGAGAACTGATAACATTTGGTGTAATAGTTATAATATTTGGTATTATAACGTTGCCTTGCTACCCACTCTTAACTGATTATGTTTTATTGACGTAGCTCCCAAGTCTGAAAAACAGCGACACGGAGAATTTCTCAGTCAACGTGGATGTTGATGATGAAGATGACCTGTCAACTGATGACGATGACGATGTGAGTTTGTTTTGTTTTTTTAAACCACTGTCCTGAAATTCACTTTACAAGCATTTATTGCAAGCCCACTGTCTGCCCACCAGTGTTGTGTATTACACCCACAATGCCAAGTTTTCATCCAGTATAGTGCCAATAAACAAAATGTCCAGATAATCAACAACAGAAACAGTGAATCAGTGCTAGTGTACACTCCACACTAATAGTGTAATTAAAAAAAAAGCCAATCAAACCTCAAATGATGAATACCACATGGTGGGAGTGATGGAAATATTGCAATTATGCTTGTGCAACATATCCATTTGTGTAACATAACAGTTTCCTCATCACTCCATAGAGATAACTTTTTTGTCTCATGATTGACGTACTCTGTGGTTTAGTTCCTAATTGTGTTCTTCTTACAGATAGCGCTACGTTTCTACCCTTTTTTAATGGCTCACTTGAATATGTGAATAAACGCGGGTGGATGGAAATGCACTTAGTGTCTCATAGAGAAAAAGGTTGCACAATATGTTCTTATTTTCATGCTGTTACATTTGGATTTCTAAATTTCTCCCTGGTTGTTTGTCAAATAAGATTCTTACAAATCAGCTGATATCAATCTTGGTTTAAGAAGTTGCTTAAATAGAAAATGTCTTTTCTGTTATGCTATACACTGGACTTATTTTTTATTTTTCATTAGAAGGATCTGAGATTCATGATTAATTGGAATTAATCATGAATCATGAAAGCAACAATGCTGCTTCCTCTTCATATGTAGTTGCAAACATGTACAATTGCTCATTTGTTCACTTGGTGACTTTATATTTGTGTTAAGTTCTCTGATTATTCTTGTTAACAGTGGCATAAGAAGCGGAAGCGACGCTCCTGTGGAGAATGCAAAGCCTGTCTTTGCAGGAAAGACTGTGGCACATGTGACTTCTGTATAGACAAACCCAAGTTTGGAGGCAGCAACAAGAAGAGGCAGAAATGTCGTCTACGGCAGTGTCAAAGACAAGCAATGGTAAAACCCCAGCAGTTCTTTTTATTTATCTATATAATATGTTGTGATATGATGTTTCTTGCATGTATTGCATTGGAACAGTATTGGTTTTAAACATGTATTTGTTTACATTTGGCAGAGGCACTTGCTGCCCTTCCAGGTGGGACAAGGTGACTACGGGCCAGATGGCCCAGTGCTGCCGGGCAGGCCCAGACCTCACTACACATACAGTCGCAAGTCCAGCTTAAAGAAAAACAAAGGTCCACATGTTGGTTTGGACTTTACCGACAATGAAGACGATGACTTACAAGTAGTGAGTGGCCAGTCACTTCGATGTTAATAATAGATTCTTTTAAGCATTTTTGAAAATAATAAATAATAATAATAAAGAAAACAGACGGGATTTGTGGCTTCTGCTTATTTTAATTATCTTTCACTGTTTTTTAGATGAATTGGGGCTCAGAACCAGCCAGTGGTAGCAAACTCTATGAAGTGAACATGAGAAATCACCAATCATCTATGCAGGTTTGAATGTATATATTCTTATTTACATATTTTTGACATCTAACTCTAAACCGAGCAGAAGATCACATTATCATTTGTCTTTTTGCAGTTGAATCATTCAGATTTCATACAGAGGAATGGACTGTCTGACAGAGTCCCTCACATCAGCAACCATCACAACTCTCAACTAGTAAGCTTACATTGTTCCTTTACTTTTGTTATTGTAACGTTCAATCAATGTGTTAAATGTTGCGATTGTTGGTATTGGGTCTGTATTTTAGGCTTAGCCTTAGATGTCCCACAGCTCTGTTGTAGATGGTTGCACTTCTCTGGCTGATGCGTGCCAGCATTTGCTGACCAGTTCCTAATAGCAAAAGATCTGACTGCTCATGATCCATTTTCTCCTTCTGTTTACACTTCACTTAACAAACGCTTGTCCTGTCTTTATATCTGTTGTCATGCTGTTCTTTTGCCAGTGACTGTGGCTCTGTTCTGTGATCCAACTCTATTTTTTCAGGTTCTTTTAACCATTGTGAACTGACACACTCTCTAAGGGTTGCATTCTGGGTTGAGGATTTGTTTATTTAGCACGCTTGTAATTTCTGTTGTCTTACTTTATGCTGGAGTAGTACGTCACTGTCAGAAAGTATTATTTTAGAGCGTTTTCTCTTTAGGGAATAGCTTGACAGTGTAGATGTAGTATTTGAGGACAGATAGAGAGGCTGTTGGACCAGCTGGGCAAGATGCTATTATATGGTATGGAACGTGTGGATGGCCTGGAACCGCTTGGCTCCAGGCCATCCACAAGATAATTGGAGATCCTAAATATGTTGCTGCCAAGCTGTTTACTCTGTACTTGTCACCCCTCTATACTTGGCTGTCCTTGAGTTTTTTGTTTTTTCACTTGACCAGATGGAAATATCTGATTCTCCTAGACACAATAAAGATACTGTTGCAGTCAGTCACTGCATAGTATCAGCCTCACCTATGAAAACCTTTCTTTTTATTTCTTATTAAGATATTGTAAAGTCAAAAACTCATCTCATTCTGCTTGTTCCCATTTCATTTTTGAAGCTGTCAGATGTACTCTAGATCTCTGTCTTTGAAAACTTTGGGGCCTGAACTGGAATTTTAAATACATTTCTGCAGATTTGAACAACGCTGGCCACAGAGTTTGAGTTTGCAGTATGTGCTCCATGGGTGTGTCCCAGGGTGTGTCAGTGTGGTTTAAGAGGTTAAGTGGTGCTCACCACACGTCTCACTGCACTTAAAAACTGCAGTGTTTATGTTGTTTGCAGACAAGCTCTGTGAAATTACTCTTCACATTCTGTGTTCTGCTGCAAATACTCAACTGCTCAAACGATGGTTTTAAGTCTTTGTGACATGTACAATGTTCTGAATGCTGATGAGGCTGAAATACAAAAAGATTGGATTTTTAACTAAAGGTTCATCCTTGTTCAATTCTAAACCTTTAAGGCTGATGAGGCCCAACTTGCTTTCATCTTGATTTTCTCTGCTCTTCATTTTCTTTGTCACGTTTGCCAGTCTGTCCTGCTTCACCTCCATTTCTAGCTCAACTTAAAAAGAGCAGCAACTGTCCATCAGCGAAAAAAAATAGTGCTGTCACGTGATTGTAGCAGTCTAATTAATGACATCCTCTGTGATTAATTAATCTAAATGAATTGCATACATGCTGTTAAAGTATTTTTAAACATTTGAATTTGGATGATATTGCATTTAAAGGTAAACGTCTCCTTTAGCTTATAGCTGGGACCTACCTGCTCTGTGTTGAGGTGATAGTCCAGAGATCACCAAGTGTCGCTATATGACCAACAGTTCAGATGTTATGTCTGCAGCACCTGTACTTCCTGTGGTCAAGCTCATATAGCCTGTTTTGCCATTTACCGTTCCCTTATCCCTGTCTCATTTGTGCCGGTAAACTAGATAATAAACCTGGCTCACCTCACTGCAGAGGATACTGTGCCCTGCTTTAGTTGGCCCTATCCTGTGATGTTTGATTTTGGGGTACATTAGTAAATGTTCTCTCTCCCCTCGGTCCTCTCCACTCCTCCATCTGCTAATATTCTCTCAGCACTGGCTACTTTTTGTCTGTTTTCTTATTCCTGACACACCACAGAGCATGATTAATCAGTATTCATTTTTTAGCAGTTTTTATTTCCGTGATTAATTAATCGAAATTGATGTTTTATTTTGACAGCCCTAATTAAAAAAAACAACAACTAATTGATTGTCACAGGTTTGAAAACAATTAGGAGCCAAGAATAACCTAGTAATGTTCTCCAAGGCTTCACTGCAGCCACATTCAGATTGTGGTGAGGTTTCTTAAGCCTTCATGTTGGTCTTATGCAAGTGGAATACAGCTCAGTCAGATTGAGATCAGGTGATTGAGTCGGTTAGTAAGGGATTTTTCACATTTTCACCTTGAAAAGCTCTTAATAGTTGTGAATATGCCATAGTTGCATGGAATCCTTAATAACAATCCCACACTCTGCAGTCAAAAAAGCTGAGATACAGTTTCAACTTAATATGTGATTTGGTATTTGTAATTGTGCATGGACATTTTATTTAAGGTAGTTACAGGTAATTAGCTCATAATTTCACACTTAACAGTTTCAGGACCAGCAAAGCAAGTGGGATGCAGAGAGATCACATGCGGGCAGGGTTGTTCAAAAGCATATGGAAGAAGAAGAGGAGGAGGATGACGACGATGAAGAGTTGCCAATGGTAAGCGTCCTGCTAAAACTTTAACATTAGTGCTCTAAATAATCATGGTTAAATCTTACTTTCTCTTGCTGTCTGCAGATCACACAGATCTTCAGTTTGGCTGATCACTCAGCAGGGAGTGGTGTTGACGTGGAAAGCGAGCTAATGAAACTGCTACACTCTTTGCGCACCTCTGTACTGCCAATCCTTTGGTATGCCATAATGGTGGATGGCCCGCAGCTGCAGCTCATCCAGTGTTCAAAACAGTCCAACATGACAGACACCATGGTGCTAATTGACCCAGGCTTCTGCTATCAGGTCACTGTCCAAAAACAGCCGCTGCTCCCCACCCACCCTCTGTACGACAGCTACCCAGCACGCTTAACCTCTGTGACTGAGGTGGTCAATTTGCTTTTGGGGCTAGAGAAGTACGTTGTGTGCCAGGGACTGGCCCCCAAAGAGCCATTTTCTAGTAAAGACCCAGTCATCCTGGAGCGGGCATCAACGTGTGACTTCTTAGTCAATAAGAATGTGAGCATCTGTAGTAACTGCCGAACACTGCAAGGACTTTAAGTTCAGCACAGACAGTTTGTGACCACAGTGGAGACGACTTTGTGCCACCTTCCTCTTTTTGTTCCTTTTATTCATTTGGTGATGAATATGTATGACAGTTTACAGATTCACCTCTGGACTAACAGTGTATTAATTATGTGAAAATTCACCAAAGGCGTTCCATGGGCTGGGGCATAACAATCCAGGCATGCTTCTCCTCAGATGTTATGGTGGTGTAGGGCTTTTGTTTTTTAAAGACTGTTATTGTCAGAGTTTGGGCAGTGTAATGGGCAGAGCTGAAATCCATTAGCCCACTGTGTGGTTAGTGTGCTGTTTATAGATCCACACTGTTACTTGAGGAATCTATAACCCTCACCTCTTCATCTTTTGAAGAGTCCGTTTAAGCAGTTTTTTTTTTTCATCTTGGCCCAGAAATAAAACTAAAAATTGTTATCAATGAACCTCCTTTTTACTGGACGTCACAGTGTTATCATGCTACCCACTGAACTGAGCATTATGTTGTTTGTTTGTTAGTTTGTTTGTTTTCTCTATAATACTGACACTAATTTAACAGTATACCAGTAAATTCTGATAAAAGAATCAAAAGAGGAGGTACTGAACTATCATGTAAATCATGTCAGGTGACCCTGGTGACCCACATGGCTCCAGACAACAACTGCTACTTCAACATTTGCAAACTCAAGGCCGATGATTTGTAAGAGTCAATGTTATACGAGGTTCTGTGGTCTGATTAGTCCATGGTCAGGTCTCTACAACATTTACTGCTCAATTTGAAAAATCCACACATAAAAAAAAGTGCAGCAGTTTGAGCAGATTCTATAGTACTATAAAAGTATATGTAATATTGACTGGATATGGTGTAATACTTTGCCATTACTAGCAGTTATTTAGCTTGTGTTATTGGTTTGTTGGTTGTGTGGTCACATTTATATCAAAGAATAGTTTGAGATTAGAGCCTAAATGCTGTACACCCACTTCGATCGAATGTTGCAGCAAAAAGATGGGATAATTATTAAAGCATGGTAACTACAGCGTAGTAAAGCTGTTGAAAAATGCTATTTAAAGCCAAGAAAGATACAAAAAGATTGCAATTATTGTGACTGCTGCATTTTAACTAAGGCTAGTTTTCTTTGGCAGATTTACAACATAAGATCAGTTTGTGTACTTTTGGTGTATACATTTTCCAAATCCCTGAATAAAACTTGTTTTAGTCAAACCTCAAGTTTTATATTGATTAGATTGATAGAGGTGTGTTAAACCTGATTTAAAAATGAATACTTTATATTGTCTTTTAAATCTTCTGATGCTTTTTTAAAATTGTTATTAATTTTTCTCTATCCCCCATTCCAATCGGGATGTTTGTGGAGTAACCCAATGACTTAAACAATGTGAAACGTTATGCATGTACACTCATAGACCACTTTATTAGGTACACCTGTGTAATCTAATGCAGTCCCATACAGCAGCTCTGCCATACATTCTACCCCATTTTTATAAATGAGTCAGAACATTAGAAACACCTCTTAAGATAGTAGAATTATAACCTTTTAGTAGAAGTAAAATTTATGGCAGACCTGCTGTTACTGGATGTGACTGAAGTGAGTATATTAGATGTATTTTGTTAGCTTCCTCAAGTAATTGTGCACATTTTGATATGTTAGGGGTCATGTTGTTATTTTTAAAAAATATGTTGTTAGTCATTGAATAAAAAACCTATGTGAAGAATTTAAAGAGATGGTTTTCCATATTATCTGTCTTTGTATTTTTAGAGGCAGTGTTAAAATAAACCTTTCTTGGTAACTTTCTATGACACTATCACTAATGTATGATTGACTTGCTACATGTGAAACAGCCTGAGAAAAATGTTTCCACTAAGAAACAGTGAAAGCCAAAGATGATATATTGTTTGTCAGGGTGGATGAAATGATGATGCACTGAGTCAGAGGATGTTTCAATTGGTTGAGTTATTGCTTTTATTATTAACTATTGTTTCAATGTAAACCACAGCTAATACATTTAAATGAAACCAGCAATACAAATAACATTGTTCAAGTAATGGACCAACATGACCTGAAGTGAAGCATCTCTGTTAGCTTAATTGATTTAAAAAATAAATAAATAAATAAATAAATAATAATAATAATAATAATTATTATATATATACACACACACACACACACACACACACACATTTTTTAACAAAATGATAATTTCTCTTTCAAGGTAAGCAGCG
>OMLM01020147.1:13105-24252 GCA_900302695.1 Helostoma temminkii | reverse complement strand
TTAGTGTAGTTTTATTATTTATAGTATATAGACAGAACTAAAGCATTTCTGTAAACGTTAGCTAGTTTGCTAACTAGGTTTTTACAAATTTTACAATATTACATATATACTTTGGCAGTATTGTTTTATATACCTGTGTGTGTTTTCGCTTTGTCAAGGTAAGCATGTGCTTCACCAATCCTAATAGTAATAATATAATATATTTTTTATATAATATAAATAATCAGCAGAAAAGTTGTGCTAGCTACGCACATCATCAGCTCGCGCTAATACGGTTGCTACGCGGCGTCACTGTGCGCGTGCCTGAGCAACAACAGTCTACGGTAACAACATTTGTGACTCTGTGAGGTGGCGCCCACTGAAGGCACGTAACATCTGGGAGGACCATCGCCGCGGCTGTGACAGTGTTGAGTCAGTGGGATGTGAAACAGATTTGGCTCGGTGCGGAAGGGAAACCTTTCTTCTCTCTGCTGAGATGCGCAGGGCTCCGACGCAGCGCAGGTCGCGAGGCTGCTGGTGAATCACAATTGGGAAAGGTGCCACGATGAACGAGAGGCGTTTGTCCTGCACTACGACTTACCACGCATTTAATTAATTAAAACGGTGTTGGTTTTTTTTGAGGATTTTGTCCTGTGGTGGAATGAATTTCCTCGGCTTGGTTTTGTTACAGAGGACCGCGGAGACCTCCGAAGGCATCGGTCATGCTCTCTGGTAAGAAGGGATTCTGCTCCAAGATGTCCTTCTCTTCTCTTCAGCTGGGCGTATTAATTAGTAGCTGTCAACACAACCTATAGTCTATTATTTCTAACAAAAAAATCTTGTTTTCACAGCTCTGTTGCTATTTAATAATTTGACAGGCATTCGCGTTAACGTAAAACGTGTCACCGTGTCAGTCAGTGACACACCTGCGATGTGTTATTGCTTCCGTTAATTAGTCCAGTGTGTGTCAATATCAGCCGGTGCTGTCGTCTGCAGCGACTATGCAGATACAGGCTGCCCCAGAAGCGGGGCTTAATGTGGGAACACATGCTTTATGTATTCCCCTGCGCTAAACAACACGCCTGTAAATTAAATGGAAGGACTGTATGAAAACAAAATCCAATATGTCGTTTTCATTCGTGCTTCTGTTGTTTTTTCTGTTGTTTCCCCCTGACCGTAAACATATTGTTTGTGTGGCATGTTAATGAAAAGGCAGGAAATGACAGGGTTGCAACCGCATCTGCGTGGATTCAAACGGACAACGTTAACATCTGTGTCACGCTGCTTGGGAATATTCAACTTCTCCCTGTTGCTGCATTGTTAAGGAGCAAAACAGGCAGAAGCACTCTGCTATGGCTGTCTGCCGGACCTGACTTGATTTCGCTGTTCTCAGTAAATGCTGCTTGTTCCCATGCAGCAGTGTTAAGCCCTGTTATTAACAGATTCCTGAACACGGATGTCTGTCTGGATCTGAAAAAACTCATCCAAACGTGCTTGTGTGGGTCAGTCAGTATCTTCAGGGTGATTCACTGCTAATCCACCTTTTGGTGTGTCTGGGAAACACGTCACTGCTCTTAGAAGAGGATTTTCCTTGTTGCTGCCAGGCATCTCTGAAAGTGCAGATTGTTATTTTTTTAGGGTTCTTGTATTTACTGGGGCTTTAAAATCACAGGATAGCCATTAGGCCATTTGGTCTAGCAGTTTTATTGCTGGGGAAGTCAGGTACCATTCATGATTTTTTTTGATCAGGGGGATTATGACACATGGTGGTGTTAGTTTTCACCCCCTCTGTTCACGGTTGTCTTCCAACTGATAGCACTCTGCCTTTGTATAAAGCACTCCTCCTTTTTGTAGCACTCCTTCTCCTCCTCCTTGAGGTTTTTTATGCTGCTTTGAGTGTTACAATTCAGTCAGATGCTTTGAAATTGGACCTTGACCCAGATTGGTACTAATACAGCTGTATTATTTTGTCTTTGTGTTACAACAAAGTGAGATTCTGCCCCTTTTATGATGCCCTTAAGACAAGGACTGACATGATTTCAGCATCTGGTTCAGTAGTACTGAACTGACTGATAAACATTAGTAGGTTAGGTGGGGAAAAGTCACACACTCTTTCCCTGATTTAGATCCGGGATCTTTCAGCCAACACCTTTGTTCGTATATTTTCATGGATCTAAAATGAAAATATAGCCTACTTTGGGCTTTGCCTGAAGTGTCTTGGTGCTTAGTTTGTAAGCTCAGGGAATCAAGTCCCAGATCTTATCAAAAGAAAAAAAAAAAAAAAAGTCACAGCAGTGGTGCCATGGATAGTAGAGGGAATTCACCCGCATATCTACAACATGAAAGCAGGGGAGAATCAGAAATGGCTGTTACGCTTCTATAGTAATGAATGTAAATGCATGGCTGTGGCTGCACATCATAAGCAGCTCTGAACTCCCTCCAAAATCAACAAAGTGGATTACAGCTACAGTGGAACATGGAAACGACTCTGGAATACGTTCAGAACTCCTTCCAGGTGTAACAGAGGGAGAACGTATAGGAATAATCCCTTCGGACATTAGAACCACATTCCTTTCTTTATTACTCCCCCCTACCTCAGTTTAGCAGAATCCAGGTGGATAGCAATCACTAAGATTGCTTTGTTTCACCCACGGTACTTGTGTCAAACGTGCAAAGGTTAGTGTCAAAGCCAGGAAGGAGAAATGTAGAGTCATGTGATTGGTCAGTCAAAGCTAAGCTGCCCTGCTGTGTGCAGATAAGCGTGTTATAAATCTCTATTTCATGGATATAGAGAGCACAAAAAGAGATCATATTAGTGGTAGGGGCTAGGGGTCACCTGATCTTCTATAAGCCCTTTGGCTGTGGTTGGTCAGGTGGAGGTAGTTCAGTTGTAAATCCTGTGCACTGATGATCAGCTGTATGTTCCAGCTGATGTGTTTTTTTTGTACTGTTTTTTTTTTTTTCTGAGAGCAGAACTTCATGCATATTTTTTCCCACCTTAGGTTAAAAACATTGGGATGTTGACATTTCTGCTCCTGTTCCTCGTCATCACATCCTACCGATGGGTGTATACCATCCGTAGAGTTTTCTGTTGAATGGCAGGTAGAGTGTGCAGATAAAGGTCACATCAATGTTGTCCTGCAAATGAACACAATGAGATTAATAAGTTGCACCTATCAAAAACAACCATCCAACAAACACTGGAAGTGTTGCTTTGGGAGCCCTCATTCTGCAACACATGCAGCCTGCTTTTTGACTCCTCACACACAGTTGTGGCACCTTTGTGCGTGTCTAACAGGCGCTGCATAGTTGTAACTCTCTCTGGTTACCATGTGGAAGTTCACAACAGCAGCAGCTGTGTCAACACCAACAGTCAACATGAGGGCTGCCAAGCTCACCTGTCCACAGTGAGCTGGACGTGATATTTCAGCTGCTCTTTTACGTCTCAGCTGTTCTCTGTTGCCTGTTGAAAGAGACTAATACAAAAACAGTTCAGCCATTGCCTGTTGCAACAGAAACGCTTACAGTTACATTAAAAATCAGTCAGTTATACATGTCATAAATATGTTTCATGATTTATGTTGAAAACAGTTGCCTGTTCCTTGGAGTCCTGGGCTGAATGAAAGCCGACAGCACAGAGAGTCTTTTAGAGCTTGGAGTCATCATGTTTATCAAGGGATGGGGGGAAACTGGATATAAAACTGTTGCCTGTAGGAACTTAGCTGCGAATGTTATGATCTAATATGTATGACTTCTAAGCTGAAGGCAGAGCAGCACCATCAGTTGTGAGGACACTCTAGGACTGGATCTACCTTACAGGCTTCAGTGTTTAGCCCGTCGGACTTGAATATTAAACTCCTCACTGATTTGCATTCGTGTGATGCACACTGCACAGGGGCTGCTCACTCTCATTGCATAGCTCATGTTTTAATCAACATGGCTCCCGCAGTTTCATCTACGCCACCATCCAGGGCCCATCCCTCATCCTGCTCCACATGCTTAGTCAACATGTGTGCGTTTGTGTTCGTATCTCCCACATTCCCACATCTCCTCTGGTTCTTCCTTTGATGCCGCTCTCCGTTTATCAGATTTTTTTGTTGTCCCACCATCTCTCCTCCAGGCTTCTCTCGGGAATGTGATGGTGTCTTGTTTTGTTGTACCTGTACCTCTGCACCCATCTGTGCACCAGATGTTTAAGCAGCTACCACTTGACATAAACCAGTGATCTTCTCAGGTGTGTTATTTGTTAGGCTCAGTGGTTAGTGGACAACCTGTTGCAGTTGATTCTCACTGTTACCTTTGCACTCGTCAGTCTCCAAAGCAATGCTCGGTATTTTGGAAAAGCCTTATTGGATTTTATGCTTATTTTGATATATATTCGGTGCTTAACTGCTGTGTTTCTGAGATGCATTTTGCAGAGATCTTTTAAGATTTTATATTTTACTTTTCTGTGTCATCTTTTCTTTCTGCACATGGCCCTATTTCTGATTCAGTTCATATATTTTAATAAAATTTTTAGGTACTTGTATTTCCATGTTGGTTGATTTTAGTTTCACTCTAATACAGTTCAGAGGGCAGTATTGTAATTTTTATACTGCTAAACCGTTTATCAGGTTTAGTTAATATAGTTGCTACTTGCAGATGTAGATTAAATTCAGATAATAAATGGTCATGTATTATTATGTATTATCCATTATTACTATTTTAGGCAAGTACTTGCACTTTTGCGTAAGTATTGAGTTTATGTACCTAGTACCACTAGTGTAAAACTACATTGTAAATAACATAAAACTTAATTATTGTAACCGACAGTGTAACTTTTGCTGAACAGTGTTCAGTTATGCCAGATAAAGGCAAATGCTAGAATACAGTGTACAGTACTATACTACCATGCAGATTCTACTAGTACGCTCTATACATACTTTGGTGCCACAAAGTTGGCATTTATGCCTAATTTACCTTTTTACACATAAGAAGAACAATGTGTGGCTTCTTTGTTAAAACATTACACGGTATTGTTTTAAATTGCTTGTATCTCAGCTACAAGAGAGGAATAAAGCTGTGAGTTAACCCAGAGCGCCGAAGCTGAAGGACTGTAAGTCTTTGTAAAGACATAAAAGGCACATTTTGGTTAGTGAAAAGCATAGCTTTAAGTTTCCAAGCAAATGTTTTGGTTTCTGGACAAAGCCACTCTGGAGAGGCATTGCAGCCTTTTGGCTCCAGTATTCAGCTGCCCAGCGACGCTCCAGATGAATGCCAAATGTCTCTGTCTGTCTTCTCTGCACCTCTCCTCTCAGTGCTGCTCAACAGAGCACAGACATGACACTGCATGCTTTTTCCCAGATCTCTGTATATTAGATTATCTTAACATGTGATCATTGTGGACGTGGTTTTGTGTAACAGGATTCATGTGATGAACTTTTGTCTGACTAGCTGCTGTTACTCTGGTCGCTTGTTGGTGTGAAAGGGTCCTACCTGTCTGTCAGTGGGAGGTCAAGCATTCTGGCGGTTTTCACACGTCCAGGAGCAAACAGCAGTTACTAGTTCAAATCCAGGACAGGAGTCAACACAGACTTGGTGGAAGTATTTTGAGTATACCTTCACACAATGTGAGCTTTTTGAGCAATGAAGACAGGATTGAAAAAAACAAAAAGCTGGTCAGTTGTGAGCAGAGCCTAAACACAGCTGCTCCGACTCATAGTTAACTGATAGTTAAATGTTTTCTTCTGAACGATGTGATGCTGGCAGAAGCTGCTTTTAGATGTGTAATTTTGATTCAGCCTTTGAGGCTTTGCATCTAGATTTGCGGGTTGAATGGAGACGTTTTATGATTTACTCGACTGGCAAGGAGACAGCAAGATGCTTGTTTATGGCAGAGATTTGTGAGCAGCGTTGAGTGAGAGGCTTTTGGCAGAAAATGCTATTGCTATTTTTGGATGTCAAGTCTCTACTGGGCATTAGGGAAGATGCTTTATTTGTAATGAACCTCCATTATATAGAGAAAAATACACATGCTACATTGGAGTGTTAGATTGAGTTTGGGGCAGCGTTAACCAGTATGATCATATAATATATGTAATAAATATTCATGTCAGCTACAAAGAAGAAACACTTCTGAAAACTGCATTTATTCCTCACCTCTGTTATTTATTTCATCACTTTGCTTCTGGCTCTATTCCTTTAGCTCCATTCCTCTAACTATTGAGCTATAGAGACATAGAACACACAGGGTTTTGGTTTCTCCCTCTCTGTTTCTCTTTATACATTATTAATGTTACTTCTCCTCCTGTCTCGCTTTCCCTTCCCTCTGCAAATGAATTGGTTGCTAATTGCATCTGAGAGCTAATTTTAGTGAGCGAGTATTACTCACTTTCAAAATGCCTTGAGTTGCAAGTTACACTAGTTAGACTCTTGCAATGCTTCGTTTTTCCTGTGGTATTCTTCTGTATACAGTATGACAGATTCCACCTTGCTTAGTGTGTCATGATTGTAGTAAATGAAGAATAACAGCATTTTTTCACTAGTCTTTTCCTAATAAGCTGTAATGTTTTTTCTACTTCCATGATTTGGTTCTAGATACCCAAGCAGAGGTGCAGTGGCTCCCCCTCATGGTACCTGTTGTCATCTGAGATACTCATGCTTATCTACTGCTGACTTGATAGAAATGCAACCATCGACTCTACAACTCAAGACACATGGCTGATACTGCAAGGTTAGAGAGAAAGTTTAATGTAAACATGAGTAGATTTTTTTCGTTGATGTAACATTTTAAACTTCACCTTCCTTTTCATCAGGTGAGGGCTTAGTTGGGAGCGTGAGTTTAAAGGTCCCCAGGATTACATCACATGGAGGTCAAAGGGCATCTGATCACATCCATGGGTTTAGGGTCTCCTGGTGAGTAATAACAATGTCTCACAGTGTGAAGACCCACACTTTTGTGTCTGGACAAGCCTGAAATGCTTTGGCAAATCTGCCAGCTTGTGTTTTTTTTCCCCCTGACAGTTCAACAGAAGGAAAACAAAAGTGATTTTCTCAAGGGAACAGCCAGCTGAAAAAACATTTGTATGTGTGAAGGCCTTTTGTTCACACACTGTCACGACAGCTGTCAGATAATATTATCAGAACATTGAGTAGACACTTCCAGATTTGCAGAAGATAGGATTGAAATTTAATAAGGCTGTTGTAAATAGTAAACGACAATTTAATTTGAGCCCCTCACATCTCACTTCCTGTAGTTTGGCCTAAAATGTCCAGTCTCCTGTTGTCTGGATTATTCAATTTTTTTCTTACGGTCATCTCATGACAAGGCAAAAACCAACAATGCATTAAGCTCAGTTTATGGTTTCTACTTGCTCTTGGATGGATATGAATGCATGGACAGACAGAAAAAGACATTGCATTTTTTTACACTGGATTACAACAAGAACAGGATCAATATGGGAAACAGAGGCTGCATACAAAAAAACCCCAAAAACAAATGTCCAGTTATAATTTTTGGTCACACAGACGACTGCACAGGCTCCATAAATGTAAATTAGAAATGTGTACAGTAATAAATAACGTGTCTCTAAGTGCAACAGTGTAGTAGACAAAAACTGACCTCTTTGGCACAGAGGAATAAGCTAAATCAGGTTTTGTATGTGCACATTAATCAACACATATCCAGCATGGATAAATGTTTAATGTATGTCAGTTTTGGTTTGAGTCTTTAAATAAAAACTTAATTCTTTAATTTAGACTTTATGAAAATGCATGATATGTTTTTTGTTGTATAGATGTTCAAGGCAGCCAGGACAGCAAGCTGCATGCTGAGAGGCTCTCAGCCTTGCAGGAGCGGAAGCAGGCCCTGGAGGCTCTTCTTAACAGCAGAGTGGGAGAGCTCAAACAAGTCTGTTTGCAGGAAGCCGTGAGTAACTCTCACTTCACTTGACAAACAATGTGGCTCAGAGATCAACATGAACACTCTAAAAAGCGTAGAATTAATTAAATACAGAATTTGTAGTTTTTATATGCAGAAAAAAGAAAACATCTAATCCTAGATGCTACTGGCACCTTCTTAAGAAGTTTTTTCTTCTTGGACAAAATGGGCTTCACATCAATTTTTCTTTTAATTGCTCCAGAGAACGTGTCACATCTTAATGAAGCCACAGCTGCTTTTTTATCAGCTGGTTAACACATCCCTATGTTTTCAGCTATATGTAGTATAGTGACTCACTTTCTACAAGCATATTATTAGATTCACAGGCTGACTATTTTGATGCCAGTGTATCTAATTTAGACGTTTGAGTTATTCTGTTTCTGCGTTAGATATAATTTATGACAGCAACATGATGGCTTAGCCAGAAAGTGAAGTGACCCATTTAAATGGTTTTATTGAGACTTAGAGTAATCTGTTGAGTGGTGTCATTTTATGTAACACTTTGCCAGCAAGAAGGATTTTAGTAACTGAAGGCTAATGAATGTCCTCTGCAGGAGTTGACTGGAAAGTTGCCACATGCTTTTCCCCTGGAGACGGGAGAGAAACCCCCAGTGGTGCAGCGTAGAGCTGGCCTTGCGCCCAACACCAAGGCAGAGGTAAGTCAACACCTTGAATATCAATTGTGTTTACGCAGCAGCTGTATTGCTGTGTGTACTTGTGGTCTAACATGGCCAGTTGTCCCTGGTTGCAGGATGAGGCTGCCCAAAGAAAGCAAATGAAAGCCATCTTCACTGGTGCTCTGTACAGACACTCAGAGTCAGACCGAAATGTCCCAAATAGCAAGAGGACAGTTCACCGGGGGTGTCACACAGGTACAGTCACACAGCACTAAAACCACGTCTGCACAATTAAACCAAACCACATCATCATTAACATTGTAGGCTTCTGAAAACCAAATGGAGTTTTAAGAAAGATATCACTCGTCATGCTGCATTGTCTGTGACCTGAATGCTTGTTATCTTGCAGAGGACACTGTCATGTCAGAGAGTACCAGCTCCATGTCAGATTCAACATCCCATGACAATGGTGAGACAACCGTAAACAAACTGTCTTTCAACAGCTCTCTCTGCATCTGGTGGTTATTGTGTTTAGCTAAAAGAATGACTGGATGTATTTGCAAGCATTTTCACTTACACTTAGTTGGTGGGAGATTCATTTCCACCTCTGGTGTTATGACAGCAAAAGTGCAAATGAACATGCAGTCATGTCACAGTTGTAAAACCAAATTAGCACGTTTCGATTGTTGTGTTTTTGATGAAGATATTCTCCCTTTTGGCATCTTTGAGCGGGTTTTATTAAAAGCTGTTCTACTGTCTCTTTTCCTCTTCTTCCAAAAGAGTCTTCTCCAAGCGTGGCGGCTGACCAGCGCTCTCTGTCTCAGCCTCGGCTCACTGTGGGCAGCCCTGATCACAGGATCAGCAGGAAGCTGTCTCCAGTTGAAATTTACTACGAGATGAGGACACGACGCAACTCTGTCACAAGCTCTGTTAGGTACTTATCTTATAATGGCCAGTCTGCTGACATTTTGCATCGTGTGTGCATATGATCATGTATGGATTATAAATGCATCCATGACCTCTTGTATTGCTTCTCACAGTCCAACTCACTCTTTACCAAGAAGTGCATCAAATGTTGAAGGAAGAAGTGTTCCAGCAACTCCTCTCTTGGCCCGAACTGCTCCAATCAGTGTTCACGTCAGGTAATCTGCAATAATACGTAGATTAGCATTAGCACAGCTGCAGCTTCCTCCCGTTGCAATAACCGTGCAGCTTGAAGTGGCTTAATGACTTAGTTGAATGCAGACACAGGGTCAAGGCTGTTACAATGGTTAGTGTCGATAGGTCGATATTTAGTTTGACCAGCAAGAGCATGAGCTCATCATTTGGTCTTTAAACATAAAAATTGTGATGTTATTTTTTGTGAAATGCAGTTACACGGTTTTTATTAAAATTGCTTTCTCCCACTTTTTATCCATACACCTCAAAGTCCTCTCCTAATGTAAGATGTTTTTGTTCTGTAGGTCAGATGTGTCAGGTGGTAATGTGCTGAAGCAGTGGTCTGGCAGTTTAGATGTGCCGTATATGATTCCACTGGCTCAAGAGGGCTCCTCCTCTGACCGCAGAAGCTGCCCGTACAGCTCCTGGGCCAGGCGCAGCAACAGCTCAGAGGCCTTGTTGGACAGATCAAGTCTCCCTGATGATTCTGCTTCCAGAAATGGGATGCCCCCCAGAGGTGGGCCCTACAAGAGCTCAGAGGCACTAACTGATGGAAAGCTACAACACATTCATCTGGGCAGCCCTGAAAGAGATGTGGATGGTTCTGTTGAACAGGCCAAAATGCGTCTTTCCATGGGTGGCAGAGGGGCTGGTGGAGGCTACAACGAGCTATTAATGGACTATATCTGGGGGAAACAGCAGAGGATGCAGGTGCAGCACCACCTGTTCCAGTCCACAGGCAGGATCTGGCAGGACATGTCCTCTCCTCGTTCTTCCACGGCAGCGGTACCTCCTCATGCCAATGGCTTTTCTCATTCCCAGGTGCATCTCCCTAGTACTGCACCTCCTTACAGCCCCATGGTCCTGCGAGGGTCCCAGGCCGAGCTGCGCAGGGTCAAAGTCACCAGAACCAAATCTTGTGGTCCATTTATTCCTTTGCAGCAACATCCTCAGGATGCAATCCTTCTATCAGCATATGAGTCACCCCTTCCTGCCTCTGGCACCACCACATCATCCATACCCAACCTGCACCCCTACCAGACTGAACTGTCGGGCCCATCCTTCAGTCGCAGAGCCCCACAGTTCTCTCTCCCGACCCCGGAAGACTCGACCAGAAGTCTGCATAAAGCCTTGGCTCTGGAAGGACTGAGGGACTGGTACCTGAGAAACGCCCTCGGCTATCATCCTGCTGCCTCTAAAGGCCACGAAGCAGGGATCTCCCGCCTCTCACACCCCCACCCGCTGGTACACCAGGCCCAGTCTGTTCAAGGTGAAGCAGCCAACCTCCACAGGCCTCAGATTCCCCAGTCAGCCAGCTTCCACGGTCACCCACTGCACGGAAGGTCAGTGCTTTTTTAACATAATGCTTTTTCTTTTGCTCAGTTAGCTTGAAGTCATATCTACATCAACACAGATCCTTCATTGTTTTCTTTATTATATATTTATTTTTACATATATCACAAGTTCTTTTGCCG
>OMLM01020147.1:0-12674 GCA_900302695.1 Helostoma temminkii | reverse complement strand
GGATTATTTTCATAAGGAGTATCATAAAGAGATTTCTCATCACATTCAGGCCATGATGTATACTTCTTACTTTATGAAGATTTATCCTCAGTGTAGTTTCACCCTTAACTGCTTGCTTCTTGTTGCTGGAGAGCTGTAATGATCTGTTTTGCCTCCCCAACAGGTCGATGGAGTTCTCCCTCTATCAGGAGACCCCACATCGACAGACGCAAGAAGTGACCCCAAAGGAATCCAGTGCAGACCCAGGCACTCTAGTCTGACGTAGCACAACACAATCACACACTACATTATGTGAGCAAAACACACTGTAGCCTCACACACACTTACACTCACACTCACATAGGCATACACTTACACAGACAAGTTGATACAATGTGACCTCAACAGTCGAGCAAAACATGGCAACCTCAGCAGAAAGAGACTGGAGTAGCTGACAAACTGTAGCTGTACAGTGAGAAAATGCTTTGGCAGGTCCCCTTTGTTATAACCGATCCCTCCAGTATGAACTTCAAACTCAGTGTTCTCATGTGTATGTGCACTGGAGTTGACTTATAGAGCATCTACCAACAATATAGTCATGCTGTACTTCATATATCGATATATCTGGTCCAACACGAGCAGTAAAAATCCTTCCTAATAAGCCTGAAAAGTCTCAGAAGATATACTTTTTTACGGAATATATACAACTTTGAATCCCTATTTTGTATCTTCTGACATGTAAAGAACAGTTATATTAAAGAGGTAATTTATTGCTCATTAATCAAGTGATATACAAAGATGTTATATGAGCTCATGACATTTTAAGTATTAATACATGCTGGTGAATGTGTGTTTGTAAACTATATAATACGCAAAAACATGCTTCTGTCCTCATTTCACAGCCATTTGTATTTTTCACATTTGATAAATGAAACTGGCCATGAACTGTAGCATACTGGTGTAGCGGACGGGAGTGCCTAAATGTTTTAATATCAGAACTCGACCTTGGTTCTAAAACTTTCAAGTGCTTTCTAATAATCTGAAATGCTAGTGTTAAGCCTCTGTGAGCTTAGTCTAATGATATACCGAAAGCAATGTTACTAGATTAGGGAGTCTGGAATGATGTCATTTACATTGTGATTTTTGGTGGGTTTGTTTTCTAGATTCAGCTCAGTGCAGGCTTATAAATATAGCTTTCTCTGCACTGACCTTACCTGAATAATTAGACTGGTGTTAAAAGGGCTGAGAGCTGTTGTGAGACCTACTGTATGGCAGTAACACACGACTGTATGACAATATTTACTCACCGAATCTGTTTTTCTGCAATTAATTGTGGAGGATCTGCGTGTCATACAGAGCACTTTATGGACATCTTAAGCCTTAATTCCCTATGAAACAGTCACCATGACAGGAAGTAGGAAGGTTTAGACAGGGTTTATAATAGGGCAAAATTAAGGAATGTGAGTTTTGTCGACATCGTCTGAAGGTCTATCTGTGTATATAGCGTGGATTGTACTGATGAGTTTTTAAACTGATACTTTATTCCCATACTAACAATGTAAGTTTTAAACTAACCACTCGATAAGTAGTTAATCACAGTAACCTCCCCCGCTCCTTGCACCCCCAAGCGAGCACTATTTAATTGGTTTTAAAAAGCAAGGTTGATGTTGTGAACCGAATAGGGCTGCTGCAGTATTGAATGACGGTGTGAGCAGGTCTCACACCAGTAAATTTGATAATAAGAAATCATGTTGGCTGATTTTTTTTTTTTTTTTTTGTACTCCTAAATCAAAACCTAATAATTTCGACTAATTTGTGTGTTTGGTTTTTGTGTTGTTTAAAACATAGTTTTCATAAAAGTGGTACTGTGCCATAACATAGTTTTGGTTCTGAATGTGTAAACTTTCTGAAATAAAATCCTCAAGTAAACAGAAAATATCTATCTTGGTGTAAACAGAACTTAAGATATATTTTTTTCGAGGATTTTTCAATTTAATGTACCTGATCTTTGGCCATCTTTGGACTCATCTGAATGTATTTTGTTATGTGTGTCATCAGTGATGTCTGTTGTGTTCACATCCTCTCAGTATCCAGCTTCATGGAGTTTCTTTCACCTGGTTAAAACTTCAAATCAAAGACCAAACTGCTGTGCACTGGGGGTAGTAAATGTATTTTTCATATTATGTACACGTTGAAAATAAATGATATAAATTTAGCTCTAAAGCAAATTTATTCAAACAACAGTATATTATATTTATGAACCTATAACATTTTGTAGCTATCTAAAGTAGATCTTTCTCATCAGTGCGGGAACTGGTAATGTGTGTTAAAACCATTTCATTCAGCAGTGTGACATGTTAATATCTGATTATTCAGATGGTTTTCTTTTTACATATTTATGTGCAGCTGTTTTTTCTTTATATCAGGGCCTATTAATTAAGGCTAAATAGGCCCGCCCTATGCTGTATGTATGAGATTGTGCATTCATTCTACTAAATAAAGTGTCATGTTGAAATCAGCATAGAATGTGTCAGACATGTTTGTTCACTGTAAAACTGGTAATAAACACAGAAGATGCTGTGAATAGAAAGGTCCGATTAATACTGGTAACAATGCCTTTGCCACCGTTTAACTATATTAGTCAGTCATGTCAGTGAACCTGCATTAAATTACTACGTGTAGTGCTCAGTTATTATAAATTACACAGGTGGTTTCCTACTATTATAATTCTAAATAGCTGCCACAACATTCCTGATTTACACCTAAAGATATTTGTTGCATCTCCCTTGTCTTATCTCTCTATAATCTGCTGTCTATAATAAATGCATAGACATGTCCAAAAATACTTTAAATAAAAAAGGTCTACTAGGTGAACACTGCTACATTTCAACTTATCAGACACGTGCAACAAAAAGACAGAATGATTGGTTCTACCTATGACGAGAAGAGGCGATCTACAAAGGTGAGTGACAATACCTGTGTTTGTGGTCACTATGTGCTTAAAGAAGTGCTGGATCCAGATGGTTTCCAGGGCAGTGGCTAATGTCTGGCCACTCCCCTAGTGACCCCACATAGATGTATTTTGGCTTGTTTTGTTTTCTTGTGCAGCACCGTTTGTCCCAGGCTGTTGCTTTCAGTGGCTGTAGTGCCCCTCCTCTACTCACTCCGCATTCTACCCAATATCTGCTGTCGTGCGTGGGGAGATCTATATCGCTGTGTAGCCGAATTCAACTCATGGGATAAAACTCTGGGGCAGTCCAGTTCCACCACTAGTTTGGAGCTGCTTTTTTTCCTAAGGTCACTACACTAAGGTTTTCTTAGTGTAGTTCTTACATGACAAACAGCTAATGCTGTTCCTATAGTATTACTACACTGGAGTAAGGTAAATCACCTTGTGTGTTATCGTGTCCTTTTAAATCTCATGTGTACTTTAACAGTAACCATTGTGTATGTCTGCATTGTTGCAACAAGCAAGCAGTAGTTACATTACAACTGCCCACACGTCACCTAATGCTGATGTGTATTTATTTGCGGGGGTCTTCTCTGTAATTATGTACAGTCTTAAAGTGAATTGAATTACATGTTATTACCTTTTTAACAATGAACAAGTATTGCTATATTTGGTAATATATAAGGTAGTAAGTAAGTACATTTACTCAACAAATGAATCAACCATTTTGAGATACTTGTCGTTTTCTGGAGTATTTCTGTACTATTTACTTTTACTCCACTACATTTCAGTAGTATTTGTATTTTGTACTCCACTACCTATATTTTACAGCTTTAGTTACCAGTTAGTTATTGATGTAGATCCCTAATAAAAACAACATAATGAACTAATAAAAGATGATGAATTATTATGGATACACCAGCAGTCAGTACACAAAATGTTTCAAATACGTTCCACCTTTTACCGCCTGCTATTTTTGTCTCTACATCTGGTAACAGATCTGTTACCCTTTTAAAATGATACATATACATATTTATTAGAAAGGGGATTGCACATGTTCTGTATGTTATCCACCGATCATTTAATACCAATTAATAATGCCACTTAATATTCAATGAAAATATTGAAGCAAACTACTTTTTAAGGCAAGGAGCCTACTGACACTACTGAGTCTGTGCACTTCATACACCTCTCGGTGTCCCATGTAAGCGTGTTTTAGGCCATAAGACATTCAAAGATAAAAAAACAAATATAACATTACAAATGCATGTATGAGAGAATGGCCTCCTGGCGACTTCTGGAAATAGACCTGGTAGCCACATAGTGATAAGTGCAGGCAGAAACACAGCAGCAGCAGCAGCAGCAGCTCTCTGCTCTCTACTATTCCTGGACCTGACAGTTTTTCACATACAGAGCAGAGGAGCAGACGGAGGTGAGTAAGCTCCCACTCTAATGCTAATGTGTGTTCATTATTACAGGGACGACGTAGTTTTTGTCTCGTTATTATGACCAGCAACATGTAGAATTGTTATACTATAGAACCACAGTTAACTTCCTGCAGAAACCTTCAAAATAAAGCTCGAAATCTTAATATAGTTAATAGTTTTCTCCCTATTGTTTCATAGCTAATGTGATAGGTAGCAATAGCACATATTGATTTAATCATAATATCGATAAGGTAACCAATAATTAGGATAGATGCAGTAATTTTCGACTTCTGTGGAGGCATCCAGGTCAGCTGGTAAAAAAATAATACGAAATAGGTTCAGTACTAAGAGTCAGTAATAGCGGATTGAATGCTGTGGTTGATTTGCTGTGTGTGTAATCAGCCAGAAGGGGAAGCTGTCGCCACGGTCACTTCATTCTTCATAAAGATGCCAGAGACTGAAGTCTGTGTGCGACATCTTTTTTGACTTTCTCCCTTTTCAGGTATGGGAATTAGGTATTAAGTCATTGCTGTGTGACCCTTGTCATATTTAATGTTATGTCAGGTTTGTTAAAGCATATATATAGTGATTACATGAACAATGTTCAACAAATTAGCCTGTTGGTGAACTCAAGAAGTTAGCGGTTAGCTAGTAGTGGGGGACACTGTCTATTCGGCACCGGCTATTTTTAGTATCAGTGTGGGGTGAGAACGAACTGTTTATATGTGTAAATACAATAGTCAATAGTTAGGGAAATGCAACTAATATAGTCTAAACTGTTATAGTTGTGTTTATAAGTAAATTTAGAGAGAGAATGCCCAGGTTATAGTCTGTACCAACATGTATGTTTAGTTCTTATAACATATGTGACTTGTTATATGTGTATGTTCAATGCATTATGTTTCTGCTATTAGCATATTTTATGATTTGATGATTGTGTCACGTTTTCTGTTATAACTAAGCAAAAGTAGACAGTGGATGTTACTGTATTGTTTTGCATTTAGTACATAACGAACATTTCAAGGAGGAAATTTTTGTGACTAATTTAAGACAAGTTGCTACGAAAATGTATTAGAATATAACATATAAATAGATGCTTTTTGATTGTATTTTATGTTATTGAGAAAACTCAACATACTTTACTGAGTTTCTCCCTTTTTGAGGGTGTAACACTAACTGCTTTTTACAAGCAATTATGTTAGATATCAGGGCTAATTAAGGCTTCATTAACCCATTTTAGATATTTAAAAGCATAATGCAAAAAAAATAGTGGCAACATAAACATGAGTTGAAATGTAAACGCGTCAAACTAAGAAGGCTATTCAAACAAACAAGTTAGCAGCTAAGTAGTAGTGTAGTTCCCCACAAGTCCATATTGTTTTAACACTTCATAGTAAACGACTGTGTGTCAGGGAAAGCTACACTGCTGGAGTAAATTGTAGACTTTTATTTTGAAGCGCCGGTAAAAAGCGTTTCATTTAACGTCGGACTACTTGATCGATTGTAGTGAAAAGGTCCCTCCTGCCGGTTCTGCTTAAAGTAATAAAATAAAATGAACCAACTAAAGAACAGAATAAAAAAAGCCTACCCTACCAATAATTTTAGATAATTTAATAATTTAGATCTGTCTGAAAGCCTGAAGTTTCTTAATGAATTCCTAATCAAATTGTTTGTCATGTTTACAACTGTGGTGCCCAAAGTGCAGCAGTTCATGCAATATCAGAAAGAGTTTAGCAGCAGCTGGGTCAGTGTCAGGAGCTATTTACGTTGACATGTCATTCATCCAGCTAAAAATAAATATACACATTCGCTGGTCTCTTTGAAATGTCACTGCATACAGCCTACTGCAGTCACAAACTAGCTGCCAGAGTCAAGCACACAGTGAATCCTAAAACATGTAGAAATCCTCCGGGACCTTGTTCCATCTTTGATAGGATTGACATTCTTCTTGTTGTAGCTTTCTCCCGCAGCGCTCCAGTCATCTGTGCTCATCTTCAGCTGTGTTCGAACTCGTCAGGATCCAGTCGGACATGTCGTCATCATACGCTGCAGCTATATCAGCACTTCTGTCAGCTAACTCCTTTAATCCACCCATCAAATACAGCCCACATCCCTCTGCAGTCAGAGCAAAGAGTGCTAAATCCTCGAGCCCTCCCGTCAGACCTGGTCTCTGCCCTTCATCTGTACAGATACATCCACCTGAGCCTCTGGGATCTTACGAGGAGCAGCAGGAGAACCCTGCAGACTATGGCACTGGTAGGCAGTACCCCAACATCAAACCCCAACACACTGGTTCAGATCATTTTTGTGCTGGTGGCATATTTTTATGTTGTATGCAGGTGGTTATTACCCCGTAGAGATTGGAGAGATTTTTGTTGACCGTTACCAAGTTGTTAAAAAGCTGGGATGGGGTCACTTCTCTACAGTATGGCTCTGCTGGGATATGGAGTAAGTACAGGTTTGAACTTTTGACTTTTCAAAAATAATAAAGTGAATAGATAATATAAACAAGATAACAGCTAACCTGCTACCGTAATTGTTTACTTGAAGGAAGAGGCATTTTGTGGCTCTGAAGGTGGTGAAGAGTGCTCAAACATTCACAGAGACGGCACTGGATGAGATCCAACTTCTGAAATGTGTCAGTGTGACCTCGCTGATCTGATTTTAGATGTGGTACTCATTATTTGTTTTTAGAAATCTGAGTGCACTGTACTTTACAGTAAACAAGTGGTTGTGGTTATATTTTTTATATATAATCGACCATCAGGTACGAGACAGCGACGCCAAAGATCCGAAACGTGAGAGAATCGTGCAGCTCATTGACGACTTCAGAATCTCTGGAGTGAATGGAGAGCGTATCCTTTACAGATACAGAAAGTGCCTCACTGTAATGTGGCCTGTGGTGATGTGATGACCTAGTGCCCCACTCACAGTGTATTACACTGGTCAGACACAAAATGTGGATGTTGTTTGTGTGTTGAAGCCTTCCCAGAACTCATAAGAAGCTCTTAATACTAAAGCTGGAGTCCTTAATTGCTCACCAGATGTGTGCATGGTTCTGGAGGTGTTGGGCCACCAGCTTTTGAGGTGGATCATTAAATCCAGCTACACCGGCCTCCCTCTGCCCTGCGTTAAGAGTATCGTCAGACAGGTAACATCTAGCACTTATCCGACACTATTTCTTCTGTTTCACTAACTTTTCTTTGTTTTTGTGAACAGTTTTTCTTTTATTTTTTGCTCCTTGTTGAAAAGAAGAGAGCATGAGAAGTGATACTGAGTCAATCTTCATTTCTTATCACAGGTTCTGCAGGGTTTAGATTACTTGCACACTAAATGCAAGATTATCCACACAGACATCAAGCCAGAAAACATCCTCCTGAGAGTGGACGAGGTTTATATTCAGAAACTGGCGGCCAGTACCAAGCTTTGGCAGCTGCCAGTGTCTTCAGCTATCACCAGCTCTGCAGGTTAGTGATGCTGTTAGTAACACAGTCACATACTGTTTGATATTGATGTTCTGTGCAATATAAGGAATATTTATAATCTGACACATAAGCTAATGTTTGGTGCCTCTTTCTCCTGCTGATGTTTTATTTTTTGCCAGACAACAGAGGCTCTGGAGAAAAACAGGTGTGTAAGTGTCATCTTTTCTTTATTACTTCACGCCTTTTATTTAAAACATTTTTTCAATGACCTTATCTTTCTGCTATGACTTCTTAAGAATTTATCCAAATTGTTGGGGAAGCTGACCGGGGTTTTCCACACTCTTGGGCAGTGGGTAAGATGAATTTAGTTTCTGCACTTCAGCTTCTTAATTGCATCTTTGCAACACCATCATCCTCAAAAAAAAACATGAAATTATAAAATTATGAACATTTAATAACTAGCTTAAGCATATCGTTGTCCGAGACAAGACTTTGGTTTGAGAAGGAAGAGATTTGAATTTTCAATTAATTGAAAAAAATCTACACACACATTTAAACCTTTAATGTTGTAAGTGTTTCACTTCCCACAGCAGTGAGCACATACTTTTCACAACATACAGTATTTGAGGTAAAAGGGATTTGGGGATCTAACCAAATGAAGAAGTATTTTTTGTAAATTCAGGATAAACTGGGATCTGGGAGGACAAATAGCTTCTTTATGCCTTAGCATTTTAGTATTGAAAATCTACCACAACTGCAGACATTGATGTCCTTCCAACAGCCACTGTTGTAGTTTCAAAATAGCTTGTTTGCAGATCACATAGATCGTGCATCTCCAAGTTTTCTCCACACAAAATGCACTTTTGTGTCTTTTGTGTCACTACAATTACGTTGTACATTTTGATGTCCAAACAAACAATACTAATAACATTTCTGACTTAATAATTCAGGCCAACAATTCATGAAGTGCACATGAAACATATTGATACTCAGGTTCCCCCTCAGCTTTGGCCTCACATACTGAAGAATGGTAGCACTAACATCATTATATGGTCTTATGTGAGTTCCACACTTTTCATGTACAAACCTCTGTTGCTAAATTGTTCCCATTAAATCCGCTAGTAGCAGTGAGAGGTAGCATTTTTAACAGGCACACACATTTCATTCAGGACATGTACATCTAGTTAGTGTTATTGCTAAAAGTAAGATGTGAGTCTTCTTTCATTGTTACTTAGGATGGTAGCTAAGTTAAATTTAGCATGAAAGGACATACATACAGTAAGAATATGAAAATGATCCTTTATTATGTCTGGATGGTAACAGAATGATAATGTAGCAGTGGCTGTAGATATCTATTGCTAGAACACTGCAGGGGTACCAAACCTCACATGTAGCTTCTTTAATCTGTATGCACTTGCTGTACTTCCAGCGTACATTAGGCATGAAGTTGTGGTAAGTATCTGAGCACATTATGAAAAATTGATATTTTCTTTCACCTCTGCTGACCTCTGATCACTTCTCAAACTGACTGCACCCACACAGTCCAGCAAGGTCTCTGGGAACCCCATGAAGAGACTGACGAGGAAAGACACAAGTCGTCGAGGACATGCTAGTGCATCGGACTACAAACAAACAGACCAACGCCACGTATTGTTTCCTGATGGCACCTCTAGCTCCACGTGTTATTCTAAGCTCACAGGAGCTGATCTCACTTTAAGGAGAAAGACTCTGCTGTTTGATGACGAACAGAACTCAGCTCCACACAGCCACAGAGACTCTGTCTGTTCGTGGCCAGGCCTCACCACAGATGCGCCTGTCTATGGTTCTAGATCAGTGTTATTAGACAGTGCGGACAGAGATCTGCCACCAATTTCAACATCCTGTCTCCACGGTTTGTCTTACCTGTGTTTTTTTCTGCCAGTAGTTAGTTCCTTTTCCTTTTTACTGTTTGGCAACAGTCTTTACTGTGGTTACCTATAAGAACCAATATGTATCTAATATATATGTATAAGAATCTTCTTTCTACGTGTTCAGATAACAGAGATTCAGATGTACCTCTGGACCTACTGAGGCCACAGAGTGCTGATAAAATCCTCATCAAGATTGCTGACATGGGGAATGCCTGCTGGGTGGTGAGTGATTTATTTAACATATGTTTCCAGTGAAACAAGGCTGAGTGGGCTGATTTTGAAAGGAGAGAATTCTACAGTCTTATCTTATGCATTTCATTTTTTAATGCTTTTGATTTTGTTTAACAGACACTGGTGTTATTTTTTCTGTTCATAGTTCACTTAAAGAAACTCTAATGGTAGTGTAGTTTAAAAAGGTGGTTTTGATAAGATGGCGTCCCAAAATCCTGTCCTGCTGACCTTAGTGAAATTTGGTAGTGTATTTGTGTATTTCAGTTGTCCGTTACTTTGCAACAGTGAGATTCCCAACAACTACATTGTGCTAATTAGCACATGCTTGCATGTTAATATGCTAAACTCAGATAGTAAACATAATTAACATACCTTCTGAACAATGTTCTGAGCAATATCACTGTAAGCATGCTAACATGTAGACGTTACGGTTTTAACTAAAAGCACCCTTTTTTATTTAGTACTGTCTGTCCTAGCTTGGCTGTAGACTAGTTTGGTCATTGGATTTCAAATTGTTTAGTTTTGTTAACAGATACAGTATGTTAATAATATTCCTCAGATACATAAAAATAATAGTTATTGACATAATCTTGTTTTGTTTAAACTTCACACTGGCTGAGACAATCGCATGCACAAGCTGTAGTTAAGAATAAAGGTCCTGTTAAATGTTAAATAATAGAGATGACAATTTTCTGTGACATACATGCAGGGGATTTTATAGTGAAACATTAAACTTGATCTGTCTTGGTGTCAGCACAAACACTTCACTGAAGACATCCAGACATGTCAGTACCGCTCTGTGGAGGTTCTGATTGGTGCTGACTACAGCACACCAGCTGACATCTGGAGCACTGCCTGCATGGTGAGACGAGCACCTGCAGAGATGTGAATTTATAAAACAAAAACAAAAAACCTATATGTACTCATTAAAAATATTTAGTTCCAGTAATGTCATGCCTGTATGTGATGAGTATTGTGTTGGCTCTTTGTGTGATCTGTAGGCGTTTGAGCTGGCCACAGGGGACTATCTGTTTGACCCCCAGTCTGGAGCTACGTTCACACGAGAGGAAGGTTTGTGTTGTTCACTGCATCACTTTTTGTCTTTGATTAAACTAAATGTGACTATAATAGTGTGTGTCCATGCAGATCACATCGCCCACATTATTGAGCTGCTGGGGCCCCTGCCGTCCCAGTTCGCCCTCTCTGGGAAAAATTCCAAACAGTATTTCAACCGTAAAGGTAAAGTTTACTATTTAATTCAAAATACAGTAATATTTCAAATGCCAAATCACATGGATCGGACTTGTAAGCTTGGTTATTGTTCCAGTACAGAGCACCTGTGGTTTTATTATTATGGTCTGTCATTATAAAACTGCTCCATCATACTTAATTGTTGAGAAAGTGATAATTACCAATCTTAAATTAAGAATTTATTTGCATAAACATAATCCACTTAAAGAAAACAAAAAACAAAGTTGCCTTTATGTGTTTTTTTCTCTCTCTTTTTTTCGTCCAGGACAACTGCGGCACATCTCAAAGCTCAAGCCTTGGAGCTTGTTTGAAATCCTGCTTGATAAGTATGAGTGGTCGCGGGAGGAAGCTGCCCAGTTCAGCTCATTCCTCCTGACCATGTTGGAACTGCTTCCAGAGAAAAGAGCCACAGCTGCCCAGTGTCTAAAACACCCCTGGATTGTCTCCTAGATACACTGGTGCTGTCTTGTTCAGGAAGCAGTGGACTAACTCTCTGCTTTGGAGCAGAGTGACACATTGGACATATTGTATTACATGGTCAGCTTTTTGGGTAGTCTGGTGCTGGCATCATGAGCACAGCTTTAATAAATATTGTTTAGCCTGATTAAGAGCCTTTTTCCTGCTGGGTTGCTTGGTCTTTTAGTATTTTCATAGTAGTGAGATATAATTCAGGCTCAGCTAAGACCAAAGTGATTAATCTTACTGGAAAGGTACCTGCAAAGATGATCACTCTCTTCTTGAGTTTCAATAAACAAAAAAGATTCTTCACTAGTTACTTTCAACACAGATCATTTAAAATATGTATTTATTGAAATATAAACTGAATATTAATCTTCTATTCCTTTTAGTCAACAAACCCGTTTTCTTCAACATAAAATAACATGCTGTATATTCAACCATCTATTGCAGTTATTAAGAAAGCAATGTGAAAAGTATCACTGACCTTTTTTGCACACAATGAACCCAGCTGCTGAAATAAGTCATTTAAAAATGTGTCTTAAGTGGATCTGTTTTATCAGTGTTGCTTAGAATATTGTGCAGCAATAGCAACAAAATGAAGAGGACCTCATAATGGAACCTAGAGTTTGTAATGCTGTTATATAAAACCTTTTAATATACAAAGAGATTTCAGTAGCATATTTTAGATAAATATTTGCTGTTGAAAAAGAATGCATACATTTTATTTATTGTATTTCCAGCACTGCAGTAGTACTTTAAATTAATTTAATCTATTAAACTTTAACACACTAATCGTTTAAAAGCAGCATAAAATACTAAAGATTAAATGTATAAATTAATCAATGAATAATAAATTAAAATGTTGATAAATGTTCATACTCATTCCTAAATTTGGAATACATTTGAAAATGTGCCTTTTTGGGGATAGGAGAGGACAGAATTGCGTCACCTACATGCTGTGCCATGGCACAAAGGGATCATGGCCACTTATGGTGTGATCCTGAGCAAGCATTTTATTAGTTCATTCAGCCTCTTCTAACAT